>JAQFJA010000006.1:17507386-17517652 GCA_029874485.1 Naso brachycentron
GCCTGCCTTGCCCTCCCTTCCACCATACGGTGCTAGATTAGACACCACCTTGCAGACATACATGCTGTCAGCTGCTCACTATATGCGTTCTGGTTTAGCGAAATCTACATTAAAATTGGATGACTCTGCATGGTTCTACTTCACCGCATTTTGTTCCTCTTTCTCTGTTGCAATTCTTCCTATAAGTATTCCCATTGCATGTGCTTTTCTGGTTCACTGTTTCGAGTCCCACAAAACGCAGCCGTCCTCCATCAAAGGCCTCCTCGCCGGCGTCCAGTTTCACCTGCGTTGCTTGGATCCGTCCACCAACAGCTTACTAGAAAATCCATCCATTAAGCCTCTGCTAAATGGCTTTAAAAGAGAGAAACCACAAGGCAATGACATTCGTCTCCCTTTCACTCCTCCACTCTTGCACAAATTAATCTCTGACTTAAGGAACGGGTGCTTTGGTTCATATACAGACTCACTGTCAGAAACTGTCTTCCTCACCGCCTTGTATGGGTTCTTGAGGTGCAGAGAATTCACTACACGCTCACGATCATTTGATCCTTCTCAAGACCTCACCATAGGCGGCGTATCAGTCCACAGTCATTACTTTTGTGTTCTCTTGAAACATTCCAAAACTCATAGAGAAAGAAGGGGAACATCAGTTATAATTTCTCAAACTAGCTCTTGATTTTTGTCCATCGTCTTCCATGGTCCGCTATCTGAGAAGCCGTGCCCAAGCCAGCCCACTGGAGCTGCTGTTCGTCACGGAGGGAGGGGAGCCCCTGTCACAAGCCTGGTTGACCTCTCGCCTTCGCCTCCTTTGTCAACTCTGCGGTCTCCCTCCAGAACGCTACATGCCTCATTCGTTCCGCATAGGAGCAGCAACAACAGCAGCAATGGTCGCTCCTGTGTCCACCCTAAAAGCTATGGGCAGATGGTCTTCTTTTGAACGTTATCTGCGTCCTGGCAATAGAGCCATCCTAGATGCTCAAAAAGCCACGAGCCTCTCATTGTAATCCCAATTGATATAATAAATATTCATTCGTAGGCATGATTGGTTACATCTATCTCATTATTCATCAGGCTAAGGGGTAATGTGTGGCTTATTCCCTATTTAAATTTATTGGCTAAATTTATTTCCATCCTAGATAGCCTCCTGGCATCTCTTGTAGCAGAGGGTCCAGGGATTGCCGGTGTGGTTGTTTTGGGGATTTTTATTTGCTGCTGCGCTCCCTGCTTATGCTGTTCATGATGGCTCATGATGGGCAGGAAGGTGCTCTCTTCCTGCCTCAGGCTTTCCACTGAGCGTGTGGAAGAGCAGCGGGTCCCAGAACAGAACCATACCGCCAAGTGAAACTGTGCAAGTAAATAAAGATTATTTTGACAAAGTGGTCCTGACTGAGGTGTGTTTAATCATCCAGAAAATGTGTTCGGATACAGATTGCATGTTAATACCAGACGTAGTTGTGGACAACTTCAGCTGTTCAGAATGCCTTTTGTGGACTTTTTATACATTTGATTGTGTCTGTGTTTCTCCATCAGAGCACAATGGCGCTCAGTGGACGTGGTGGAACCACACCAATGTCCCCGACATCCTCAGTGGTCTCGACGATGTCTCCCTGTGTTAGGCAGATGTTATGAAGAACAGCACAGGCTGTGATGACTGAGGGGACAAAGGTGTGGTTGACCTCCAGAGTCTTGAGGAACAGCAAACTCCATCTTGACTTCAACGTGCCAAAGGCCGGTTCTATAATGGAACGGGCCTTGGCATGATGGTGGTTGAAGCGGCCCTGCACCCGCCCTTGCAGTGGTTCTTCATGTGGGGTGATGATGGCAACAGGTACTGTTATGTAATGAGGTCCTTCTGACCATCAAAGTATACGGCAAGGACTGGCACATGAGGGCTGAGGGGTGCATGGACAGGTGTCGTTTCCTTCTACAGCATAAATGGAACTGTGTTAGTTTACTGTGTTTATTCATGGAATAAAGAAAAACTTTAAAGAAAAAATTTTTAGGCTATGTGTGTTTCTGTGTTTTTTTTTAACTGCCAGGGAGAAAACATCTTTTGTGGCAAAGCTCAGGCATGCACTGTTGCTATGTTCACGATGTGTGATTGATAGTGTACAACTTTTAATGGGCTTGCTCTGTTGGTGGTGTATGATGTATTAGCTCCAGTAAAAAAAAGGATTGCACGCCGCAGTCGTGCTCTCCTGAGCCTGCACTGTTCCTCCTGCTGTTGGAGGATGTTCCACATAACTGCTGATGCAGGGTCCATCATTTTTGTTTTGTGTTTAGAAATGTAGGTGAGTTATGTGGTCCTTATATAAGTCTGTCATTCTGAATGACCTAAATGAACTGACAGGATTCAGCTGACATGACCACATTCAGCAGCTGATATGAATGATTTGAATGAAATTCCTCATCACAGTGGGAGTAAATAACACAGCAAGACAAGAATGAAGACTTATACCAGGAACACTGGTGAGCAGGTGGCTTGTCTGTTCGGAAGATATGACAAATTACTTAACAGCAATAAAAGAGCAAGTGATTAATGGAGCCCTGAAAGGGGTTGTATCACAGGGAATATACTCAGTGTAACTGAAAAACATATAACCTGCAATTACACAATGTACAACAGTTTGAATACAAGCGTGATAATACATATATGAAAACATCATATCAGGAATTGGTGTGGATTGGAAAACCAGAAGAGGGCTCTACACAGAATTTGTAGTGTTTGTGTAAATACGGGCAGTTATTTCCAAATCACTTGGCTTGAAGAAGAAAAAACACAGCAGACAGCAGCAGTGGGGAAACAGTCCAGCCACTTTCTGCAGCAAATCCAGCTGCGTCTGTGTCATCATAAAGGGACGCCGCTTCATGTGACGCTGCCGAGGAAAGGACGTCTCATTTCTCTTAAAACATCTTTCCTCATTGCCTCTCTCCTCACTTTGGTTTCCTTGCGTCTCTCCATGCATTCACCGTGAGCGGAACTAAGACGCAAGGAAAGGACGCAAGTGAGGGAAACGTGGATGCAATTTAAGAGCCTTGAGACACACCCTTAGACTCCTGAATGCAGAGGCATTATGGGAAAACACCAAGAAGTCACAACTTTCTCAGACCACGTCACTTACTAATAGCGGACCATGGGTATTGTGACATTTTTTCCAAATAGAACACAAAAAAGTTGTTGATGTTTTCCCAAAAGTTTCCAGCTACAGCTTTAAACCCTCTTCTGTAGAAACACTGAATGACAAACACACAACCGCTCTCTTACCTGCAACGGTGTGGCTATGGAGGTACATTTGGGCTCAGGGCAATTAAGGCACTGAACATTGCCGTCCCGTATTTGGATCTGGAAGTACTCCGTCATGCAGGCCCTGCAGTAGACATGCTGGCACTCCTTAAAGCAGAGGCAGTTGGAGCCCAGCTTCTCTACAAAGCAGATCCCACAGCAGAACACTTTGCTGTCGAACGCCCTCTGCCGCTGCGCCTCGTCAAAGTCCAGGAGCTGAGGTAGGAGGTCGGCCCGTGGGTCCATCAGCAGAACAGCCCGCGCGTCCAGTTGAGAAGACAAAGATGACAGCGGTTCAGACTTTTCCTTCCTCACTTCTGTTTTCTTTTCCTCAGTGTTTTCAAAGTGACTTCCACATTGTGTCAAAGCTGAAAAAAATTTATATGTAATTATGTAAAAGCTTACTTAAAAAAAAAACAACTTCAGTATGTTCCTGATTTTAGCAAATAATATAATTTTCTTTTTGAAGAAATATGCTTGTCACTACATGCGGTGACCTTACTTGGCAAAGGCCTCTTACACAATGAGAACTTTGATCAAAATAAGTACTTGCTGGAAACACCAGCGTTTATTTAAGAGCAAACAAATTCGGCAGAGCAAATAATGTTAGTTGCTGAGACTACAGCCAGTTATTCTCAGGTATCAGTCAATCTATTTGACAGGAGAACAGTAGGAACAAAAACTGCAGAAGAGAATCTTTGCTAGTGCTACCTGGTTCTTATTTTAGCTTCACTCTAAATGAAAGAAATTTAAGATAAATAACCTACCAATCAATTATCTAATTAGAGATGCATCTTGGTGAATGTTTATGTGCGCACACAAACAAAACCAACAACAACATCCCTTTCATAAAACACATTCTATACCTGTGTCTGCTGGGTCAGCTTTCCTGCGCTCACCACCAGCTTTACTTCCACTCCTGATGACTTCAAGAGGAGACTGGATGCCCAGGAAGTCCAGAGCCTCCTCTTTGAGGAACTGAATCCACGTGAAAAGAATCACAGAGCCTTGGTTCTCCTCCCACAGCTCATCGAGGCGTCTGCACAGAGAGCTCATCTAAGGAAAAAGAGAAGGAGCAGGTATTGACACTCTTCCTCGGCCGACTCTCGATTTGAATCGTTTGCTGACACGTGCGTGTGAGCTCTTGCGCATTGATACAGATTTACCTTAGAATTACAAAAGCTTCCGTGAGTCTTACCTGTGCTTTGGTCATCCATTTAGAGCTGAGAGTGAAGACTGGGGAGGAAGTGGAAGGATAGTCTGCAGGAAGCTCAAAGTTGAGCACCAAAGGGGGTAAGAAGCAGACATTGTATTCAGTCTGCTTCTCTCCTGTAACCCAGAGGAAATGACATTACATTCTTAATGAGACTGCAACTAATAAATACAATTTAATAAAAATGAGAAAAGGGGCAAGAATAACTATGAAAATCATCTCCAATGTAGAACTAAGGTGATTTAAGAAAGGTTCCTCCAATATTTGGCTGGCAAATGAGTTGTTCTTCGCTTGGCAACCTTATTTCTTTTGCAAAACTTGCTGACAGGTGTACCTTTGACAAAAACTTTAAAATCAGAGGGGAGCTCCAGACAGAGTTGGATCTCTCCCCCCTGTGCGGATTCCGCCCGGTGGAACTCCTCCTCATCATAGATACTTGCTAAAGCAAGCAACTCATCATCCTGGGCTTCCCTGTTCTCCGACATTTACATTCCTGTCATAACAACAAGGGGTGGTTCAATTCATAATAATTAACTCTACAAGAAACAGCAAAATCAACCCACATTATAGCAAAGACAAACAAACAACTCACATAAACATTAGAAATAACTATGACTAATCAAATCCAGCATTAGATTAACGTCATACCCTAACATGTTCGTTTTCATTGTATGTACGTAAATTTTGACGTTACCTTTTCTTAACCACAGAATAAGTAAAACTACGTTAAAAGTGACGATAGCCTGTATTTGACACATTGCATCAACATACTGTAGCAGACGTCAAGGCTTTTCTGTGGCTAAAAAGTTAGCATGCTAGCTATCAAAAGTAAACTTTATTCATATTAAACACGTTCGTTATTTAACTGTAATTAAATACTCGCATAAATAACGCAGTGCTGAAGCGGACAGGGGCAAGCAGGCGGACCTCACCCCATGACACAGTGTAACTAGCAAACTGAAAAACTAGCAGTGGGGAAAGCATGTAAGCTAGCTTACAGCGTTAACATTAGCTAAGTTAATGTAAACAGTAACTGTCGCTTCAGTGGGAAATCGGCCCCATTTTAACTTTCTCTTTATGGCACCTCCAAATCAGGCGAACTCTTTCAAACTTCTACCTCGGAGCTAGCGGTTAAGCTAATAAAAGTTCGGTAATAACGTGACAATAGTGCGTTTCTTACCTTATCCGACCTAAGCACTAGTGACTTCTGCACTCTGACTAATTCATGACTGAAGCAGTGCGGGCATAACAGCGCCACCTAAAGGCGAGTCAGAATACTACAGTTTCTTCTTCTTCAGCGTTAACTGACGGTTTGTGCATTACTGCCCCTAACTGGACTGCAGAAATACACAGTCTGTGGTCCGTCTGCAGATGAGGAGTGTATCTCTGCGGAGGAACGAAATGTAACGTAACGTGTAACACGAAGTAACTGTACACAGGTTGACTGGAGAGGGATCTGGCGGGAAAATGGAATAGACCGAGCCAACGATTTTAAAATCGATATATTTCTACTATATTCATTTCACAAAACAGACAACTTCGAAAAACCTGCCTTGCAGTTCTAAGTATTTAAACCAATACTGTAATAGTAATAGTTTAGTAGAACAGTATAGTAATAGTAACTTTAAAAAAGTCAATAATAACGTCATACAGGAATGCATTTTTAACTTATTTTTCTATTGCCACATGTAATGCTATTTTTGTTGTTTAATCAGCCAGATATTTACTTGATTAAATCCTACACCCTATCATGCAATAACCATATCATTTTGTTGATCCAAAATTTAATTACTTTTACTATCGTAAAGAAAAAACAGAAAATTGTCACAATTAAGAGGAGAAACCAGGAAATTTTAGTAAAAATTGTTTAAAAAATTACTTAAAATTGTTACAAAAGAATTAATCGACCTCAGCCGTATCATAGTGTGTCAAAACTGCCATCAAATGTCAAGTTGACCAACGAGACAACACAAAGGACCTGACACATAAAAAGGTAGTTATACAGCTGCTATATTTGTGCTGTCTGTAACAGGAGTCACAGAGCTGTACTTTATCAGAAGAGATTCTTTCATAACAGCTAATAAGTTAAGAAAATGTTATTTGGTTTTCACGACAAACAAAACTAATGCCTTTATCTTGTCTGAGAACTGAAGGCAGGCGACGACCAAATTGTTCAGAAACAACATTCTTTGTCAATAAGCCATTTCTCACATCATATTTTTTGACAAGATTTATTTTTGCTTTTTTCATGATGTGGCAACAACAGCACCCAGAAGGCGATTTGTTGGACCAGCATTCACACAGTTGAGTAGAAAAAAAAACAAAAAAAAACACAGCTACCAGAGAACAATTTTGCTTTTGCTTGTGAATAAGAAAAGCCAAACAATGAAATCCTGCATGACAGTAACTTGTAGTATCTAGTTTAAACATACAGAACAAGTAAACTTAACAAAAACTCGTTGTCCTTTTGAACTGAAACATTACAATCCAGCAGTTATAACTATTTGTAGTGGAAAAAAATGTACCATCATGTCATGTACAACTTGGAACAATCCATGTTTGTTTACATGTGCCACTGTATCTATACCTTATTTAGACATACTGCAATATTTTACATTTTGTGACTCCTGGATGTACCACTAGTTTTCTTTTGCACAGCCACTTTGCTTACAATTCTTCAAATCTGACATTCTTAGCGTACATGTGCTAAGGAGATGCTAAACAAAACAATCTTTCACATAATGGCCATCAAAGCAACACGAAGAAAGCAGTTTCCATCCCACGCTAACAACTTTATGCCATCGAGTAGTCCATTCAATATTAATATTACGCAATATTTTTGTATTCAGAGAAATGAGAAATGACATGCCGAGAAGGCTAACTGACGAATAGTATCAATTTGAGACGCTCCAGTCTGTGTCTTCAAGGGAGAAGCTACTGTGTTATCAATAACAATCTCAGAAGGATGACAGAATTTGGGGCGAATAGCAGGACGAAACGCAGGTGAAACTAAAGGCTGGCAGCTTCAGCAGTTAGTCAATGTCCATTTCTGGGGGCTTGTTCTCTGCCGTGCCCTGTTCTGTCTCTGCCGGTGCTGCTTTGTCTGGGTTGCATGGTTGGTTCTCTGTACTCTCCTGCCCGTTGAGTGGCCCATTCTCTGTCTTCTCCTCCTTAGGAGGCTCCACTTTGGGTTTGGGTTTGGACACCACGGGGTTGCAGGCTGAATAAAGCTCCTGAAGGAGAACAAGAAAACATTTATTAAGAGTGTAACTTTTTTCTTTTACCAGAATTTTTATATATTACAACTTGGACTTATACAACCATTTTGTACAATGACGACTTGTTTTGTAATCTCACACTTTTTTGTTAAAAAAGTGCAGCTGGCCTTAAAAATGGCAGTGGGTTGTGAGGCTGGCAGTTATTCTGCCACTGGCTGTGTGGTTTCAACACATTTCCACAGTGCAGACACACGGACAGAATTATGAAATCTGACGGTTAAAACAGAATCAAATGTAAAATGCAGAGTGAAGCCGCATTTAGATCGAAAGCGATGAAGCGACGTGTTTTGCAAGAAACGCCAGTACAGTGTTGCTTGATCATAATTGGATCATATTTTGCATCACTGCTTCAATTGCATCATTGGCACGATGTACACAGTCCACTTATATGAGCTTGTTCAGAGGAGGGGGGACTGGCCCCTTACTGTCATTATTTACAGCCCATATAACCATGTCTGCTGCACTTTATCACTCGTGGAGGTTGTAGACAGGTTGGAAAACTTAACGACATAGTGTCTGGTTAATAAAGTTATGTTGCATAGCACTGTGTCAGCCACAGTTAGCGTTAGCTAGCAGCATCAAAAGGATGGGGGGGCTTGCTATTTTCTATCTTTAACAAAGTCCAATATAATCATCTTCATCAATCATCTGAAAAGAATCAGCTATGGAAACCCACAAAGGCTGAAAAACCCAGCGTTGTTGTGCATGTGTTCACAACATAATCTTGTTATGTATAAAGTCATGTTGTAGGAGCTCCGTATCATTCACACACAAATAGCTGTTTTAACCACCACGTTGATCCAATGTCCGTTTGGCAAATACTGGCAACGTTCGTGCCATCAGGATGTTAACATCAGAAGAATCTAAAGACTGATTGGCCATCGTGGCACAGCATCATGCGATGTCGCCTGAAAAGTTCAATATTTTCAACTTGAAGCGATGAGGCAATGGATGCCACATCGCGTGTATTGTGAGATTTGCATCAGTCAAAGTAAAATCGCATCTAATGTCGTCTTTACATTGACTCTGAATGTAATCTTCTGCCATTCGTCGCTTTCTGTCTGAATGCACCATGATAGAGAAATTGCCAAATGTGGATCTCTGTCTGTGAGAGAAAGAGCTCAAGGGCTCATTACTTGACTTCATGACTGTATGCGCAGAGTTAGATCTGCTGTTGGATACATTTGAAGTGCCAAGTCTGTTCCTTGTCCAGCATCACAAACAGGGCGGAGTGGTGTGAACATGAGAATGGCCTCCGTCAGATCCACTTAACCCTGTGTGCTCGAGCTTCAAATGGAGGCTGACCTGATAAAGACCCATTCAATAAAGAACAGTGCAACGTTGTGTTCATTACATTCACTGATATTCTTTAAATTTTTAATATTTTCCAAATCACACTACTTGTAAATCTAAAGGACATGGACGTGGTGAAGCTCCTAGTAGCAAGCTACCTGACTCCCCCCCACTCCCTTTCTAGTGTTTTTTTTTTTTAAGCTCGTGCATGTGCCCTGAATGTAATCTCAGTACCTTCGTCTTGGCCTGAATCTCCTTAAACTTGACCACTGGGTCCAGAGTGAGGTCCTGATTGTTCTGCTGGTTCATCTTGCTGTTCATCCAGACCATGGCATCGTTCACCTGCTTCTCCACTCCGGTCATCTCCAGCTCATCCAGGTGGATGTACTGCTCATCCTGTTGGCAGAAGCGCGGGGAAATTATGACACCCGTTTGGTGATTGTTCATCGATAATCTAACCGAAAACCACGGAAACTGACTCAAAAATGCTTTACGGCCATCTTTGTGTCTCTGTATCTAGAGCATATTTACACTTGACTTTAAATTCTCTGATATACGTTTAAAAAAAAAAACAATAGAGCAACTTTCACCAAAAAACTTTGTATAGAAGAAGTTTGTTTTTTTGCACACAAAGCCCTAGTGAACTCAAACTGTGTTCATCCCCTTGGGACTAAATCCCACACCATGGGGGATCAGGCCTTCTCTTCTGCCACCCCTTGTCTGTGGAACCCACTCCCTGACCATCTGAGAGCACCACAGACAGCTGAGAGTTTCAAAAAAGGACGTGAAACATTCCTCTTTAGCAGAAGTTATGACTTTTAATCAAGCCTTGGATGTAAGTGTGTGTTTATGTGTGTTGCTCTTAAGCTAGTTGCTCCAGACGAGTTGCTTTTATCTGTCTTTTACTGTGATGCTACCTCCTTTTATCTGTCTTTTATAGTGACTGCCTTCATCTTATTATGTCGCTAATTGCTTTCATCCATTTTTCATTCTGTCTTTTATTGTGATAAATTGCTTTGCATATCTTTTTATGCTCTCACCTGTAGCACTTTGACATTTGTTTCAAACGTAAAGTGCTTTACAAATAAAATGTTTTATTATTACTATTATTATTATTCATGTCCGCCGATGTTCAGACACTAAAATGCAAAGTTAAATAATGGCATATGACCCGGAAACAGCTGTTTGTTTGTTTTCTG
>JAQFJA010000006.1:17639557-17649661 GCA_029874485.1 Naso brachycentron
ACAACTTACAGACATCTGAAACATAACAGTGTGGGCCCAGGTAGATTTTTGCTTTTGTTGTCATCCTCTGCGTTGGTGCGTGCCCTACGCCTTTGCTTGACGCGCGCCTCCCCTAGAAATGTAATAGCAGCAACATGAACTGCAAAGGCTGTGATTGGTCCGCTTGGTAGTCTCACATTTCCAAAATTTACCCTCCCTCTGCCTCAAGCGTTTCACTGGGCATACAGATCCAACGTCTTTTCTCCCTTCTGTGTTGCAATTCCTGATGTAAAAATATCTCATTCCACGTTTATCAACTCCAACTCCAACACGATCTGCTCAGCTGCTCTCATCAATGTTTATGGTAACAAAGAACACATCTTGGACGTCAGCAGAGTGGCATTTCTCTTAGACCTAACTGCAAAGCAACACGGGCATGCTGACTCAGGTATAAATGCTTTCAACGGGCCACTTACGTAGCTTACGACACATGTCGTGTACAGCCAGCGCAGACGCATAAATCAGGCTTCAGAAGTCAAATAGATTTGAAACCACTAGTCCATTCTTGATCAATGTGTTGGATTTTAGAAGCTCATGTGTTTTCTAATGTAAGATCCAAAACTGAAAAAGTAACTACAGCTGTCACATAACTTAAGTTGCGAAAAAGTACTTTGAAATTTGATAGCCTGCATGTATAAAGTAGCAAAAAATGAAAACTGGTGCAGTCTTAGAATAACTCTGCGTAGTGATATTCCTCCTTTTGAAACAATGGCTGCTGGTGAAGCTTTGCATCCAATTTAACGGTTTTAAGCCATTAACTTACATCTGTCTTGACCTGCTAATCACCAAAACCACTCAGTCCACTTAGAGGACTTTGTGTATAAATCAAACCTGGTGAATCTCACCAACAGTGCCATTAACTGCATCAGGACTGTTATGATCTATTCTAATAAACAGTCCTCACTGCGCTGTCCTGTGAGCCAAATTCCTTTCATCTGGTACTCAGTGCACATGGGTGAAACACATGGTTGAGTTGGGAGTGTTTTCCATTTGACTCCTGACTGTTGTGACGACAGATTTTTTCCCGTCAATCCTTATCCAAACCCCGCTTTCTCTTTGCAAGATGACAGCGCCATAGTTTTGCCCAAATTAGGTCAATGTTGCCTGGGGATACAAATGAGGGAAACAGACACAAACTAATATAAATCTTGGTTTCTGTAGGATGGAAATAAGACAAGGTTGGACAGTAATAAAGAGGAAATAGTTTATTTTTTTTTTAAACATTCAGCTGTGGAATGGAGTGTTCATATTGTGACCAAGCCAGCAAGCAGCACTCTCACGCCCTTTGATAGCTGCTCTCTCTGTTGGCTGTCTAAACCAACATGCTGAAGGACGGACCCTGCAGCGGACTGTAAATGCACACTGAGAGAGCTTCAAAAGGTCAGAGTTGGTGCATTCCACAGAGAAGATTGAAGATGGATGTGAGGGGAGAAGACAGAGGACTGTAAACACGGTGCTAGCTGAGGATGTGGAATGATTTTCTTTTTGACTCATGTCTTAGTCTGAGCTAAATAAGATGTGGGAAGACTTGCTGTTGAGAATTTAACGAGATTGCAGGAGGTTTGGTAACCTGTCATCAAAACAAAATCTGATTGAGGTCAGTAACTTCGGTGTAAAGGCTCTAACACACCGAAAGAGATACAATCCGGCTAACTCCAGGTCTCGACGCCGGCTCGGGAAAGCTGCTTGAGAATGTGTGCTGTTGTTGCCATGATTTTACCCAAGTGTGGTTTCTTTTTTTTTTTTTAACTCTGGTTCTTCTTTTCTTCTCCAAAACATGAAGACAAAGGACTGACAACACCAGCATCATTAGCAACTATAATCTCACACCTTCTGCATTGGAAGCAGATCGCATTAAATCACAAAACTTTATAATTAGTGGGCGAGAGTGGTGTGAAAATTGTTTGCAAAAGCAGCCTTATCATAACAACGGCAGTTTGTATAGCTGCATTTTTAGGTCTTTCAGTGTAATTTTTTAGTGACGAATGCAGGCTACCTCCACCTGCTTGTCTGGAGTGTACATGCTTGTTGGTTGTCAAGTCGACTGTAGCCTTTGTGTGGGTGCAAGTGCATCGTGAGGTAACATAAACAGTGGCCTTTCCACACTTTACCAGCGAAGAACAACTGACCTTCAAATTAAAACGTCTGTGTCCTTACACCCCTGAAACCATTTGTCACATCATTTTTTTTTTCAGCATATGTTCTTGCATGTTTTCAACCGTGTGAAAACAGATATAACAGTGCCGATAACTAATGAAGCTGAGGTGGTCTCATAGTGCCCAAATGCAGCAACATAACAAAGGCATTTGTTTGGGAATTACAGCAATGCCTGTCTAAACATTTTTGAATCTTTTACTGGAGGTGAGGCTTGTGGGATTGTGAAAAAGGAACACATTTCTCAACCCTTACAGCAAACAAATTATCTTTAAAGCAGAAACATGTAGTCTGAAACAACCAAGTGGCATCACGAAAGCTAATGAATGACTGTGAAACTTGACTTAGTTAGGCTGGTGACTGTTTTAGGGTTAAAAGTTGCAGAGACAGACTGCACAGCTGTATCAACAAACATGCATTATAATAAAGAATTTCATGTTTTTTCATATTTGACTTGATTACGACTGTGGAAAGAAAACGTTGCAGAATCAGAGACAATTGTTTTGACACTGCATATCATTTAACACCTCAACAGTGAGAAATATGGTGGAGTGCATCCCAGTGGAAAAAACTAAAAATATTCTCCATGAAACACAGGCTACAGTAGTGGGAATGTTACAGTACAGGATGTTTGCTGCCTCTGTGATTTGTTTCAACCAGACTCCCATAAGCTGAACACACATTTCATGCAGCACTAAGCTGTACAGCTCTAAGCTGAGATCTTGGCACAGAATCAGATCTCACAGTTATTGAAAACATTAACTGTCTCGGTTCATTTCCCCGGTGACAAGTCTGTATTTCCACTTATATTACCAGTGCAAGTATAAGAAGACAAGTGTTTATGCTTTTACCTAGACATAAATCCTCACAGTTTCTCTGTTGTCTCCACAGTTACAAGCCCATCGTTGACTACATCGACACTCAGTTTGAAAACTATCTCCAGGAAGAGCTGAAGATTAAACGCTCGCTGTTTAACTACCACGACACCAGAATCCACATCTGCCTTTATTTCATCGCCCCGACGGGACACTCCCTCAAGTCCCTGGACCTCGTCACCATGAAAAAACTGGACAGCAAGGTACACACAGCTGCCACACAAACACACATTTGTCCTCCCTTTTGCACAGAAACACACACACTCCCAATCCTTTCCCATTGTCTGTAAATAGCTATCTGTGTTGCTGAAATCCAACCCCTCTTTCTCTGTGAGCGTTTCCCTGAGACATGAGATCCCTGATCTTTTTGCTTGGGTGTGGACTCTCGGTGTCCCAAAAAAACGAAATGCAAAAGAAAGGAGAAACTTTGCAGTGACTGGATGCATTTCAGTGTATAGGCTTTTAAGAAATCTTTGCATGTCATGCATTAGAGTGAAGTATTTGGCTGTTACTGTGGAAAGGGTTTAAGATTTAGACTTTAACAGCCCACAGATTTGGGAAGACCTGCTGTGTATGAGTGGCTTCACACTCAAAAGTCAACATGTTGCTTGTTTTTTTTTTTTTTTTTTTTCTTGCAAGTGAAAATGCTTGATTTGATTTGGTCCATCCCATCCTCTGAATGGCTGTCTGTAAAACATGGTGTGATGTGACACATTTTACATGTTTACAGGTCAGCCACGCTCCAGTCAATATTCACATTCAAAACAACATTGATTTGTGGCTATTTCATTGCTCTCGTGCGAGTAGTACTACATGGATTTGTTGGTCAGTGGATCAGTGCTTTGCCATATGTTTGATGAGTGCAGCTCAGTGGAGACACAATCACTAGCTTGGCCTCAATTAGACAACTGGTGGAAAAAAATCTCATCATGACAGCAGTCAGAGCGTGAAAGTATGAAGAGGGGGCAGAGAAAGTTAGTTAGGAAGGACAGAGTCAGAGGAGGCAAGTAAGTGAATCTTTAGGTTTAAGGTGGAGCCATGTTGTATTTATTAAGATGTTATTACTTATTTTTAAATTTTGGGGAGCTATTTGGTGACAAATGATCATTTCTTAAGTTTTCCTTTTAGCTTAGCCTATTTATGCTGCCTACCAGAGTAATTTTCTTTTTGTAATCCCAAGACATATATATGCATTAAGAGTAAATATTTCTCTGCATAAAGGTATTGATATATATGGTTTATTTCTGCTTGACACCATACACTTGAATAAATCCAACCTGTTGACATTTTTAATTAAAGGCTTTTTGAAATTTGCTTAGTGATAAACACAGCTAAAAGCATTCAGTGTTTTTTGATCCTTAATCTTGGTTTCAGCGTGTGGGAAGTGTGAAATTTCAGGAAGAGAAAAGATCCTCAAAAGCTTTCAAGCGCTCGTTCACACAGCCCAGAGGAGAGAGAACGACAGAGACAGATGCTGTTAAAATGCACGAGGGAAGATTTGTGGCTTTCACTCTGTGTGTGTGCTTGTTTGACCTGAGGGTGAGGCGGATTATACTGATGTCTTAGATATCTCCAAAGATATCTCTTAACCTGAGAAAGCCGCATGTGTGTAGATAACAGAATGCCATTAATGTCTTTCGGTTAACCTGTAATCTGTGCATTTGCTTGCATGATTTTTGGGATTTGTACTTGGTGCTTATTCACCTGTTGTCAAGACACCGTATGGTTCAATGATGAGATTTTGTTACATCAGTCTAATTGATTTCCAACACCATGAACCCAGTGAAACTTACTGTTTACATATTAATACTGATAGCGATGCTGTAGGAATAACAAGGTGGCAGCTTTTACAGTGATCTTGTCCTGTGATGCAGCTATAATGAATCTAAAACAAAGCAGATGGTCGACTTGTGACCAAAACCTACAGGCTTGCTTTCCTCTGCCGCTTATCAACACACTGCTGTGCATCTCTGTGAAATGTCTCCTGATACTGTGTAAAAACAATGACCGGATACCTCCATCAACTTTCACTCTCAAGAGACAGTTTTATGAGGTCTTCAGTAAAACAAATGCTGTCATTGTAAGTTATCACACAGTGGGTCCAAATTAGGTGTCAGTAATGTAAAATTCACAAAAGTTAATGTTGATTTTTTTGTTTTACTCTGTCAGATTTAAACTGTCTTACATTTGTTAAGTCAAGAAAACAAAGATTTTTCTTGTGTCTATGAAGAAATCAGGTTACTGTTTGGGTCTGAGAGGAAACCTACACAATCAACAAAGAAAGCTTCACATAGGAAGGGCCAAGATCCAAATTCAGCATTTTCTTGCTGTGAGGCAACAGCGCTGACCACTGAGCCTCTGTGCTGTCTCTACCAGCCAACAGAGTGATCAAAACCTGGCAGCCTGCAGTTGCCAACTGTCTCCTGATAGCATCCAAACCACCACGGCACACACAGCCAACTCTCTGTACTCCTGCTTTAAAGCAAGACTAAGCTAAATATCTTATCTTCATCCTTGTACATATGAACCTCTGCAAGGCGCTTAACATGAGTTAAATGTGTTTGCTATCAGATAGCACGCTTCTTACCTGCTGAACTCTCCCTTAATATGAGTAACTGCACAACAGCTTACCTCGCTGGCATTACTGCATCCATTTATATGAACCAAACTCTCCTCCTTGTGAATCATCAGTGTGGCTTTAAGGAACCTTTTTTAGTATACTGACCTGTACCTGTTTTTTTTTTTCTTTTTCCTCATTTTTCCCTAAGTGCCTTTCCATAAACTTACAGTTGAAAACTTTAAATGTGGTGCAAACAGGCAGAAATTTATCCAGAAAGAATCTGAAAAAAACTATAATGCCCTAAATATTAGTGTCCATGAGAGGTCATGATAAAATCCATGTACAACAATGATTATAGTGCACTTGAAAGGTTAGGAGGAAATAGTCATTCTTGTTTGTCAAATGACCTCTACATCCTCATATTTGCTGATTAAGTGGTAATGATTTCCTCCTATTTAAGAAAAACTAATGCATTTAAAACAAAGGACACCTCCTTTAGACTTTAATCTCCCTTCCGGCCTTCATTGACCACAAACCACACGCTCTCCTCTGCAGGGAGGAGTGATTCAGACAAGAAAAACACCATTGTCTAGCCGTGACAGCAAAGTCTACAGAGTGAGGGAGAAGTTGTTTCTGGTCTGCTTCCCTGGTTTTCCTGTGACAGAGCGATCTGACAGACAGTACAGCTATGTTCATTTATCTTCAGTTTCCAGATATAAATTAATTTTCACATACAGCAATGCTCCTCTTTACAAGGATATAACTGAAATGAAAAATGTGAATGTGGTCCATAATTTTACTCTAATGAAGATGGATTCACTCTTAAAATGTCTCAAATGCCGATGAAATTTATTCATGAGAACCAGAATGTAACAGCGCTTATCGTGCTGAAACGATTGGTTGGTTGATTTGATGAAGTCCAAAATTCTTTTTTTTTTTTTGTACTGTTCTTGTGATAAGAACAAAAACTTTGAGCTTTTAATTTGGGATCTAGGAATATATGAAGAGCATTTTTCAGCATCTTAGACATTTTGCACACTGAACAGGGAAACATCTCAGGGAAAAAATAACCAGTATGATCAATCAACAATGAAAATTATCTTTAGTTGGAGCCCTAATAAATTTGCCGTCTTGCTTAGACTTGTAGGTACTTTCTGTGGTTAACTTGTAGCTTACTAAAGCTCAGATATTACAGAAATAGAACTTCTAAATGTGCAAAGGCTGAAAGTACTAGTGATGAGAAGCTGCTGCAACACATTCGTAGTATCAAGAGAGACCGCTGCATAAACAGTCCCATCAAGCCTGTAAGGCAAAACAGTGTCACATCCACACTGCGGTCACTCAACATTTCCTTGCTTTCAGTAAAAACAGTGATCATATTTCTCATAGTGGAAAGATTGGGGGGAGGAGTTGTGTTCATAGAAGCCACCCACTGTTTGCCTCACAGTATTGTGAATTATTTTAGGTAAAAGCCCCAAGTTTGCTATTATTTTACACTTTTTAACACTGAAAAAGGTTTGTGAGCAACCAGAACAACTAGAAGTTATTTAAATTGGCGTACTGATTAGGCCTGCTGGGTGTAAACCTGTCAACGGCCGACTTTATCAGTCTTCATTTTCTTCCCTTCTCTATTTGCGTGTAGCTGTTTTGCAAGGGCGCCGTCACCACATCCTGGCCTTAGTGTGTCAGTTGGACGATTGTGATTGGTTTAAAGAAACACGCATAAGTCAGTGCATTTTTTTCCATTATAGCACAATTGATTACATGTGCAGCCGGACCTTTCTCCAGACTGACATAGCGATGTGGAGATAGAGCAAAATTTACGCTCCTTTCAAGAGTCATGTGTCAAGTGAATCTGAACAAATAAACATCATGCACATATTTTTAGATTCAGTACGTCTAATGCCTTTTAAGGACATATTATCTTCAGTGTTTATCTTAATTAAACAGCCATAATTCCGCTGAGCAACTATAGAAAAAAGAAATCAGAACTTTCATTCGAGGCGAGGGCGGGGTTCACCCTGGACAAGTCACCGGTTCATCAGTCATCAGTTAACCTACCCTGTATGTTTTTGGGAGGAAGCCAGAGTATGCTGAGGAGAACATGCAAACTCTACATATAAAGCTCCTGAACCTTAATTCAGAACTTGCCTGTTTTAAACTTTATTTAGCGTCTAATTAATCCAGATATTTTGTTGTCAGGAATTATTTCTCTTACTTTTGATGCAGAAATGTAAACAAATATGTAGAGGCTTAAAAATAGGGCTCAGCTTGTAGCCCAGAGCTAACTACTGACTCTGTAGAAACAGCATACTTACTGTTTACATATTCCCCTCAAATCCCCCAAATATGGGAACTTAAATTCGAAAACCTTAAAGGTGATCACTTTCAAGTAACTTTTTTAATGTTGCACTGTAAATATATTTTAACATTACTAGGGCTCAAAATGTATCAACATGCTTCCCTTGAGCACAAACGCTCCTCTTCTCATTCATACACAGATATTTGATCGAAAGCAAAAAGTGCCAAAAATATCAGGCTGTGTGAATTTTTTTTTTAAATGAATGGTCTTACATGTGAACTGCTTTTATGTGGTTGCAGCATCCATCTGGTGCTCCCAGTTCTTCCAAACAAACACTGAGAACTATTTGGGAATGCTCTTTGGCCAGCTGGGAAACCCAGTTGTTGGAAGTGAACAAATATCACCGTCGCCTTCTTTCTCACTGAACATGACAAGAAACTCCCATCTGCTTTAGCGGCCACGCAAGCCTGTCGTCAGCACTGGATAGCAATTAGTGAACTTGGTTTGTTAAATAAGGGCTGAAGACACTAAACTGTCTGCGCTGCTGTAAATTAATGATCCAGTAACATGTGATGAGCCTGTAATTTGACTCCTAACAAGCTCTGGTTTTTGCTGTGAGGCTCACTGTGGGATTGATGAGTTAGTGTATCTGTGGGGATCCTCCACATCCTCCTGGTTAGCGATTTGGGTAATGCACACGCACACAGAGGAATGCAGAGAAACTGTTTATTTCTGCACATCTGCTGCTGATTGGGGATGAAGTCAGTTTGTTTACATAATTGCTGTTTGTTTTGTGTATCTGTCGGGGTTCAGACAAAGCTTATTCACTGTACAGTTTGCATATGGTTCTGTCTGCTTCCTCTACTATATTTAGTGATTGTTTTATTTATGTTTTCAATGAATATTTGAAGTTTGTTTATGACCCGCTGACAAAGGAAAGTTAATTGCTCTAATCTGCAGTTCACTGAAAACATTGTGTTCGTTCACTGTGCATCTTCTCTAATCATGTTCAAGCTTGACAGCCACATTCAGTCTTGTCACGATGATGCATGTCAGAGCAGCCTAAACAGGACCATTACATAATAAATTCCATGTATATATGAGTACAGTCCCCACTCTCTTTGTCTCATCCTTTCCTCAGGTCAACATCATTCCAATTATCGCCAAAGCAGACACAATCTCCAAAAGTGAGCTCCATAAGTTCAAAATAAAGATTATGAGTGAGCTGGTGAGCAACGGCGTCCAAATATATCAGTTCCCAACAGACGATGAAACTGTCAGTGAGATCAACTCCTCCATGAACGTAAGTTTCTCTTACAAAAATTCTCTTACGTTTGGTCTTTCTATCTTTTTTACCTTCACTTCTTGTTTAGCACTGTATGTGTTTTAGGGCTGCACAATTTATCAAAATGTAATCAAATTGCAATATGGCCTACTGCAATTTTTGATTGTTGGAAGGTGCAATAATTGTTAAAGGAGAGGTAAGTGTGCCAAAATACAATTAAATTTAAATATTGTGGTGCTGTAGAATTGTCCTGACCTACATATTCTCTATAACCTTAAAGGCATGTTGAATTTTTGACATAGGACCTCATTTTCGACTTCTCTAGTCCTATTCTTATTGATAGAGACCATTTTCACCTCATTTGATGCAGTACAGAGTTTGGACAGCTTGTTGTTTGGCCGTAAATGCTAATGCTATTTCAAATCAATGGGACCAGTAGCATTCTCTACCAGACTCTGATTAAACACTCCACAGTGCACTCAAAGCAAGTCGAGCATGACAACAATCTATTGAGGTGAGTTTGTGTGTTCGTAGAATAATTTTAGAAGTCAAACCACAGCTAAAGTTCTTTATTTGTTGCTCTGGTTAGGGTTAACAGTGACAGGAAGCTGCAGAACTATTAACTTCCTGTTGCTACTAAGCCACAAGTTAAAGAAATTCAACCATAGTTCTAAAATCATTCTTCGAGCACACAAACTCGCCTCAATAGACAGTTGTGCTTTTTGTGCACTGTGGAGTGTTTAATCAGAGTTTGGTGGAAATGCTACTGGTGCTGTTGATCTGCGCTAGCATTTGCATTTGTGATGAAGTAATGAGCTGTCCAAACTTTGTACTGTATCAAGACCACTGAGCTGAAAATTGCCTCTATCAATAGATACAGGACTGGACA
>JAQFJA010000006.1:17649761-17664825 GCA_029874485.1 Naso brachycentron
AAAACCCCTTTTAAAATCACAAATTGTATCGCAACTGCAATATCAGTTCTAACAACTGCAATTTAATAAAATTTCAAAATTGTGTAGCCCTAGTCTTTTTAAAGTATATGAAGTTAAACTTAACTTGGTGTGCTGAAGACAAGAACATGTCATTGAAAATAAAAATGACAGCTTTGTTCTTCAGACCTTTGACCCTTCTGTCTTTCATTGACTTGTAACAGTCTGTCTTCAGCTGCTAATGTGTGATACATATGAAACGGCAGCATATGTTGATGCAATTTTAGGTGTTTTAAATGACTGAATAATGTTATTGTCTTCTTATCTGGGTATTTGACTGTATACAAGGAAAACCATATAAATATTTGCAAATACCATCCAATCCGAGACTTGTGCTTAGACATACAGTAAATAATTAACATAGTTTTACCACTAAATTGTACAAACACTGGCTACGTTTGATTACACCACATCCCCTTTCCTCATTTCTAACCATGATTAAAATTAATCTCTGAAGTTGATGGCGGCTCATGCCAGTTATTTAAAAAAAAATTGACACATTTATGCCTGCTGCAATATAATTTAACATCTTGTGACTATTATTTCGCCTTTTTAGTTCCATTTTTTTAATGGGAATGATATACAGTCACACTGTGCTCAAACACACACCCACACATGTTGAAATGCACAGTAAATTCTCGGGTGGATAAATAAGACTGCATTTGGTTCTCCCTGGCACAGTCATTGTACAGTATCCCATCTATTCATAGTCAGTCAGTTACACAAGCGCCCACATTCACCAGCGTGTTCCTGTGAGCCGCAACCATCCAGCTGGTTTTAACTCTCCGCCTAATTTTTGAGGTTGCATATCTGGCACGTTTTCCCCCCATAATGCCTCACTGTCGAACCTAACGAGGCGCAGTAGCACTGAGATCAACAAGAAAGTGTGCGTGTGGGTTTAATCACAAACTAAATAGGCCCCACAGCACCAACTGAGCCACATATTAAACTTAAGAGAGAGGTCTGGTGCAGCTCGTACATGGTTACACTTGCCTCTGGTGTGGTCTAGTTGTGGAAGATAAGAGGGATAAAAGCCAGAGTTACACAAGTTTTATATGTCATTAAACACTCAATTTCCGTTAATCCCTTTATAGGTGTGTTATTTGCACATTGCATGTTTGTGTCTAGTAGAACTCAAACTTGTAAAATGGTTATTGTATGGTAAAGAAACTAGGACAGAAAGCTCTTCAATTGAGTGTAATCCAGATGAAACACAGAGCGGGACTCACCGTTACACTTGTGACCTCTTGACCTTTTTCACAGTCTCACCTCTTCTCTGTTCAGGCCCATCTGCCGTTTGCTGTTGTTGGGAGCGTGGAAGAGGTCAAAGTGGGGAACAAAACCGTGAGGGCCAGACAGTACCCCTGGGGTGTCGTTCAAGGTAAGGTCAATTCACAAGCAAGTTAATCTGGTGTGTGTGTGTGTGTGGGTGGAAGTAGGGGTTGGTGTTTGTGTTTCTCAAGCAAACACAACATTAAGTGCATGAGGAGGTCAGTGAATGTTTAAGATGCATTTCATTTAACCCAGAAAGTTGGAATTTCAGGGTTCACAATAGAAATTTTCACTGGAAAGTCCACTGAAGCCGTATTTCTGACTCTGAAATTTAAGAGAACCTTTAAGTCTACAACCTTAGTAGTAATTCAGTTTTATTTGTGTCTCATTAAATCAGTTGTGCACGCAGTATTGTCCAGCTTCTATCTGTGGACATGTTGCTCCAGTATTTGTGTGTGTAAAGTGCTGTGAAATGCATTGTTAGCAGTGGCTAACGTGGCGAGAGAAAAGCCTCTTCCCCCAGCCTGTGAAATCTTGGGTTTCTGACTTCGAATGAGATGTCTTTCCCGCTTGGACTTAAAACTTCCTGGTTAAATGGAATGCATCATCAATCTGTAACACGTACCAACTGATGATAATACTGTGATTGTAGGTTTAGATATAAGGGCTGTAATTGTAGTTGCACAGTTTTATGGAAAAATAATCACTCAGTCACTTCCTGGTAGTCAGCACTGACCGTTGATAATATTGCTGATCTCTGGTTTCGGTCATGACTTCCTGTGCTTTAAAAGAAGCAACATAAAAGCTTGAACTGTGGTTGCCTATGCCATTGCCTTTGCAAGATAATATGTTGAATAGCCAACTATAAATAAAAAAACAAGAGATTTATAGTGATAAAAAGGTTTTACACTGTATAAATCTGATAATGCTGGTTTGTCTGTACGTCTACTGACTGCTGGTTGGTTGTAAGGCTGGGTTATAGATATAAAATAGGTAAATGATGTGGAGTGATACATGTGGGAATGTTGGAGGAGTGCTGTATCATGAAATATTGCCCCAACACAACAAGACATAAAATCTGTGTTTGAACTGTGCAGCAGCCTTTATCATGCCGAATCAGTGTTTTACTGCATTGTAAATGCACCTAAAAGGGGTCATAGACGTATCATATTTATGGAAGTACGGCACGATACGTTTCAAATATATAATCGTAGTTACATTTTCCTTCATTGTGTCTTCATTGATGCAAAATAAAATCCTATGAGTTATCATCAAATTTGGAAAAAAAAAAGGTGAAAGATCTATTTCCTACCACATGCTGCTTGTTTTGAGGATGCTCTGCGCTTATAGAGAAAAGGCACATAATATAGCTCAGCGAGACGTCTATCAGTTTCCGTTGTAAAAGCTGTTTTCTTGCTCATGAGCAGAGCGCAGAGTGTCATGTGCATCCCGCCGTTTGCCTGTTTATTTATTCCCTCCCTTTTAACGCAGAATGCCCTCCGCAGCTGCGAGTGTGACTTCATGCAGAGTGACAGTGCGAAATGAAGGGCGAGTGGGTAGAAATTTTTCTTGGGGTGTTGCCAGTGTGTTTCTTTCTTCTTGTTTTTCCTCCTTCATCATCATCATTACAGGACACATTTTTACTGCAGTGTTGTTGTTGCTGTATCTCTCTCTCTCTCAGCCTCATCCCTCAGCCTATCCCATCATGGCAGATGGTCGTCCACCATAAAGCCTGGTTCTGTTTGAGTCTTTGCCTGTTAAAAGGAAGTTTTTCTTCCTTACGGTTGCCAAGTGCTTGCTCATAAGGGAAGAGTGTGGTCTGGACCTGCTCTTTATGAAAAACGTCTTGAGACAACCTAAGTTGTGACTTGGCTCTATGTAACTCAAACTTACTTGACTTGTATGGCGATTATATTTTACATATTTCTTTTGCCTTCATGCACCGTACATTTCTATGCCTCTGTGTGTGAGCAGTGCGTATTTGCCTGTATGTTTGCATGCATCCTTTGACCAAGGAAGCCTCACTCATTGTGTCAGGGATCTTGGGATCATTGTTTTCCCACAGCATATTCCCCCCGTGCCTTGTCAATTAGAGCAAACATTTTAATTTAATAATGTCACGCAGAGTTGTGCTGTGAGAATATTACCGCTCAAATGGGAATTATTCTCACAGAGAAGCCCTCTCATCCCCTCGACTCGTTCTTTCCTTCCTTTCCTAGCTTTATTGCTCTGTTTCCTCACCCTGTTTCCTTTCCTCTCTTCATTATCCACTGACAACTCTCATTCCTCAACCCTCTGAGGGACAGCCTATGGTTATTTATAAAGGCCACTGTGTGTCTCATGGGGATGGATTCCGTTGGACTCCATCAGTCACCATGAAGCTAAAGTCCAGTCCAGTAAGACAGGATAGTGCCCTCTGCAAAAGTTATCATTACTTTAGTGTAAGCTCATTCCTTTGGATTCATCTTCATCGGAAAAGTTTTAGTCCTTGTTTTGTCTTAGTTTGGCAGCAGTTAAGTTAGATAAAACCCCAGTATCTGATTCTAATAGCTGTCTGAATTCCCCAAATGAAAACAGGATTGAAACCAGCTGGCACTATAATGCAAAATTCCATCTGTATCATTATAAAAACATTACACAACAACTAAATCTACTTTTGTGCCTTTTTTCTGATAGTGTTACCATGGTAAACTTCAGTGTTTCTTTAAAAAAAAAAATAGATTGATGTCATATTCCATCAATGAAGTTGTAAGAAAATATACTCTGTTGCTGCTGTTCATAGACATAAATATTATTTCTAGAGAAAAAGTTGACATTGTGGTTCTAAACAACAAATGATACACTGGAGGCAAATTTTTTGTGTATTTTATTTTTTTGTTGTTTGTTTGTCTTCTTTTCATCTCCATCAAATTATCTTGTCAGTCGTGTTCATCGCTGCCTCACAACAAAACTCTGAGTGATGGGATGTAATACAAGCAGACTATTTTGTTGTTAGTCAGGCCTGCTTGCAGACCGATGGCTCATCATCCCAACAACACACTTTGTCACAGTATCTGAGGACAGGGGCAGAGGAGGACATAAGTCTCAGTGTTTTACTACACTTGGTCGACTGAAAGGAGGCTTATGTCAGGGGAAGCAGTTTGTCGATGCCAGATGTTGTATAGACGGGTTATGGTAACCTCTCGAAGAGCCATGGGAAATTTCCATGGACTTGAAGGAAGACAGAGGGAGGACTGTCTGCTGATAAAAAGACTAATTGAAGGAGCCTAGTGTGTGTATGTGTGTGTTTATCTTCCCTCAGGATCTTGATGCTCTGTTATCTCTGAACTCCAGACATCTGTGACATGTAGCAGACCCCTGGTATTTCTCCTCTGCAAGCTACTGTGTGCTTGTGCAACTGTGCACACGCTGGCTGTAGTGCGTGTTTTTATGTGAACATGGATGTTTTAAGTCAGTGACTTTGCATGTGATTTCTCAGTTGTCAATGTTTTCCCAGTTGATTAAAACATCTTTTTATGCAAGGCCTGGTCGATAGCAGTTCAAAAAGACCGTTAAAAGCTGTCAAGTGAGTACTTAAATGTAGGTTATCCTGTTTGTGTGCGACTCAAGATACACAGTTGTATGAAAAACAAAGGAGCAGGTGATCAGCCCGAGGCACAAAGATCATTTTTAAGTTCAGTGAGATGACCAGTCTGTCGCCAAGATGGTGTGTTCATGTGTTTTTATTATGGGCCAGATGATATAGGATTTTTTGGGCGGATACCGATATTAGAGAGCAAGAAAATCTTTATATCTGATATATTTATTTATATATGGTATTAAATACTTGTTACAAAAATATAAAAGAGGCAGGATATCTCACATTTGAACAAATTTTATTCCAAAAGTCAATACACTTAACCAAATCTTTGTTATTTTGTTTTTCAAACTGATAACATGTAATAATTTTCATTGATTATTTTTTTAATAAAATAAACATACCCACCTATAGATTAAGCATTTAAGCCATGGCATGAAGAGAAAGGTTGAACAACTGACAACGACCGTGCGCTCACTTAGACACACATTTCACACTGAGTTAAATGCAGCACTTTCTTATTTTTCTGGGACTTTTGCTGCTGTATGATCTGAGTAAAACATTACACTAAGCAGATGAATAATTTTCCCCACGCTATAAGTAAAAACATTATGCCATTGTGTATAAACAGTCAAATGAACCCATTGCAATTTTACAAAATTAGACCATTACATTATAATCACGAACAAACCACTGACAAAAAATTAACTGAATCTAACTGAACTGACCTGCTGTGGCCGAGCCTGAACTCAGACCTTCCTCCTGGTTTGTACAGATTTAAACTGTGCGCTCGTTTGTGCCTAATCAAATGCATCAAGCGTGATCGCTGCAGAGGCGATTGTTGTCAGGATTTTTGTTTTTTCTCTCGGACAGACAACTTCTCGTCGCCTTTTTAATTTTGTTCTGGAGGCTGAAGCCACGCTCTGCTGCAATACTGACACTAATATTTTTAGTCAATAGCTAATTAGTTTGACAAACCTGCCACCAACTGGGCAGGGATGTGAATTACAATCTGTCAAAATGACAGACGGCCTTAAAAATTTTCCATAATTGTTAATAAAAAACGTCAATGACAGGAAGTATTTGGTTAACACGACCTGTGCACTGAACAGTAAACACTTGTTAGTAAATATTGGGGCATATCCTAAAACATATAAAACAGATGTATCTGTGATAGGCTAATATCAGTTGGGCTCTATTTTTTTATTTCACACATTTGTCTGTTTTCATTAGTTTTTGAATGCTGAGATTTACTTGCAGCCATCCATCTGTTCTCCTCTATCCCTTTATATTTGTGGGTGTCCGTTCTCATGCTGATGTATAATTGTGTGTGTGTTTCCGCAGAGCCCTGTGCTAGGATGTCTTAAGGGCTCACTGCTGCAGTCAGTCAGAGGATTGGCCCTCATTCAGCCCTCGGTGGGGTGCCAGTGCAGAGAGACTATTAGATGCCAAATGAACAGGCAGTTTCAGTTGCCTGGCTGCAGCCCTAGAGAACAGCTCATGTCTGTTTTTATCTCATATATTTCCCAATAATGATGTGTGGTCACACAACAAATCTACATAAAAATAAGAGTAAGTGATTCAGATGGCTGCATCTCCACAACTGCTTTTAGGTCCAAAAATAGATGAGGGTTAGTTAGTGCTTATTCACTTGCTTTTGTCCCAGTCTAATGAAGAAAAAGTCTTATTTCTTTGGATGAAATCACAACAAGAGGCTGCATTTTTTAATGGTAGGCATGAAGGCAGCTTTCCCAGCATTTTCTACCAGGAGAAGCTAAATGCCATGCTAATTAGGCTTTTTCAATATAATTATTTCTGTCTTTACATCCATAGAGCTCACAGCTTGTGGTGGTATTTAAAAACGCATACATCCCATTCTCACCCGCCGCCACCCTGGAGTTCATGACATATGCTCTGCCTGAGGGCGGCCACGTGCATCCGCTCTGCACACAGCAGAGCTGAGACAACAGAAAAGCTCTTTGTCGCATCTTTCTGAAGGCCTTAACAGATTGATTACATTAACTGACCAAAAGGAGAAAGTTATTTTTCCCTCTGACAACACACATTTATTTTAACATGTCATTCTCATGTCTTTCCTGTATTAGCCAGCTTATATATGAAGTTATAAATTAGACCACAGCTGCTCTCAATTGTGCTCACGCTTTTTATTTGCATTTTTTGGAGGAGATGGTCTCAAAAAATTAGCAGTTTTCAAAGTTTCCACATAGACTAAAGTTGAGGAGAGCCTGCAGAAAAATTTCTGTTCAGTCCACATTTAAGCACCTCTGCACTCTTGCTCCTCTCACATCAGCCTTTGTTCTTGCCTCAAACAACACAAAAAATCAACCTTCTTATTTCCTGAACAGCCAATATTTTTTGGGATGGAGTAATTGAGGTGACCTATGAGTAAAAAAAAGGCTTCATCAGAGTGGAAATGACGCCCTGGGCGGTTCCTTCTTCCCTCTGCTGTCAGTCCGTCGGGCAGGAAACACTTCCTGCCCTTTCCCCTCCATAAATTCATTCAGCTGTGAGAGTCACTCAGTCATGAACGAAAGTGACGTTGGTAAAGTTGCTCCAGTTGAAAAAAAGAACATAATAAGTGCAGAATGTCTCTAATATAGCAACTCCCACTTGACATTGAAATGTGATACGTTTTGTTTAATTGAATGATGCCAGATGTGATTCATCCAGTGTATTTTATGCAGACTACTTCACATTCCTGTAGAGATGTGGTGTGATTTCCGGCTTTGGAGAGAGAAATGGAAGGAAGGGAGAGTAACAGAGTGACAGATGGGGTGTTAAAATAGGTTGGAAGCAGCGAAAAAGACAACTCAGCACAGAATGACAGCGAGAAGCAAATACCAAGAACTCAAAACAAGACATTAATACACTTTGTCAGAATTTTTAATGTATTTTAAATCACTAAAATCACATCTGGTATGTGTTTTTTCTACAGTCGAAAACGAGAGTCACTGCGACTTTGTAAAACTCAGAGAGATGCTGATCAGGGTCAACATGGAGGATCTAAGGGAACAAACCCACGCCCGCCACTATGAACTGTACCGACGCTGCAAGCTGGAGGAGATGGGCTTCAAAGACACAGATCCAGACAGCCAGCCGTTCAGGTAGACAGCAAGAGAGATTGCCTGGAGAGTGAAACACACACTCATGCTCATACAAAACCACATCCAAGCTACAGAGATACTCAAGTGTCAACAGCAGAGAGAAACTTTGTTGTTTTGTACCTGCCTATTTTCACTGCGTCCGCCCTGTGCTTTCTTCTCTCCAGTCTGCAGGAGACATACGAGGCCAAGAGGAAAGAGTTCTTGGGTGACCTGCAGCGTAAAGAGGAAGAAATGCGACAGATGTTTGTCAACAAAGTAAAAGAGACGGAAGCAGAACTGAAAGAAAAGGAGAGAGAGGTCAGTCACGAGTGAACTTATGGTTACAGATTCAGCATATTTGAGTCTGAGTGTGCACAAAACACTGCAACTCCCAAGACACTTTTAACCTGTAAGCCTTAGCAGGAGGTCAGAATTTGTAACTTCAGCCTGTTGCACATTTGAGGACATTAGGCAGTAAACAGGCCTGAGCTGTGTTATGCATACTAATCAATACATATTAAGATGTACACATTTTATTGTAATCTTGCTTTCATAATTGCATTTCAGTATACAAAAAAAAATAAAAAAAAACTAAACACGTTATGCACAGCACTACAACTTTGCGTCATTTGTCAATCAGTGTAAGTACATGATAGATAATAAATGAAAAGTGTCTTCATACATAATATAAATTTTGAAGTGGACCCAAAGAACTGTATTCATATGTCAACCATTTTTTAAAAGTTGTAGAAAAGTATTCCATTTTTCATTCCCATTTCTAGCTGTTAGCAAATCCAACTAGTAAAACTAATAACTAAAGTGTTAGCTCAAAAGATCTTCTCTTACTGTCCGTCTCTAAGGTTCACACTTAAATAAGCAAACAGGTCTTACATTCTCTGCCCATTCAGCCTGGAACCACTTTGAGACAGACCTGCAGCTGGAAAGGCTGATCCGATTTCAGGCTTTTTAAAAATGATGTAAAGGGCTCTCGTAAAAATTCATTTGGAATGTGCACTAGCTTCCATCGCTAGCTTTGCTCCTCCTGTCTGTCTCTAGGAAAATGATTCCATAATCTGAAACTGTATGTTTTGTTTTTGTGTTTCCAATTATTTCGTAGATTTGTTTGGATTACTTTAACAAGCTAATATTGCATGTTTGTTTTGTTGTATTTCTGTTTGTATATATGCTATTTAAAACAGTGTACTGATGCCATTATGGCCAGAGCCTCCTTCAAAAAGTTGAACCTCCTTGATATAAACAGGGTGGAAGAAAATCATAGAAACATCTGTCAGTATAATACAACACAATTTAAAAGCACCATGAAATGCAGCCCTTAGAATGGTCATACAGATGTTCATGCAGTTAAAACTATATGCTAAAAACTGCAGCCGCATGCCTGAAAACCACATAGTGATTCAAAATCTACTTGAAAGGCTCTACAGAGCTGAAGCACATGCTGAGGTAGCTGTAGGTTTGTCGTTTTTGTGACCATTTCCACATTTCATTTGTGATAGAATTTATATCTAACAATAGAAATATAGGTCAGCGCTGTGAATTGAATTCAGAAAGCATGCTCATGTTCCTGTTCTAACTTCTGGGTATTACCCACTTTACCTGTCTGTCCTCACATCTCTTGTCTCTCCCCTCTATCTCCTTCCTGTCTGTCCATCACTGCCCTGGCCTTCTCCCTCTCAGCTGCACGACAAGTTCGAGCAGCTGAAGAAGATGCACCAGGAGGAGAAGAGGAAGGTGGAGGAGAAGAGGAGAGACCTGGAGGAGGAGATGAACGCATTCAACAGGAAGAAGGTGGCGGCCGAGTCGCTCTCCTTATCTCAGCCCCTCAAGAAAGACAAGGACAAGAAAAAGTAAGTCAAATCCCTCCTTTCTGTCACTCACTCGCCTCATTCTTCTCTCCACAGCAGGAAGCTGCTTTTTCTGACCCTGCTGCTTTTCTTGAACTTATCAAGTTAATTTTTTCTTCATGTGCCTTAAATCCTAAAATGATTTCTGTTTTTCTATTCTAGCTTCTCTTGCCTCTCATCCCTTCTCACTTTACTCTCTAACTCAGTGTTACAGGCCTTTAAACACAAGCGTCACATTCTGCTGTGTGGCATCAATGATCCTTAAACTGAATGTGCTGCACTGTTGTCGACCTGTCGCCAACACACAAGCATTTAAGCTATTACTAAGTCCTGGCATGTGCTAAGGAAACTTCCTCCCCCCTTTTGTCCCGCTCGAGCCTAACGTTTCCTGTCCTTTCACTCTTTCCTTTTGCCTCGCTCTAATTATTCAGAGTATTCAGGGAGGAGCCACTGAGCTCTCACAGAGGCGATCGAAAGCTGGGCTTAAAAATAGGTGATGCAGAATACAGCTCACAGAGGGCAAAGCTGATGGTCGGTACTGTGATGCTGATGGTCAGCACACGGGTATAACTACAATACAGGCTTTTCATGTGTCATCTGTTAAACTTCACTGTACTGCAGACGATTTGTCAGTGCATAAGTTTCTATATTCATTTCTAATCTCTGAAACAGCACAGACCTGTAAGAGTCTCATTATGCATGAACCCATTGCAAGAAAATTGTCACTTTTACTTTTTCGGAAAAAGACCTTTTTTAATGTGCAGTGATACAGTTTACAGTAGTAATGAGTAAAATTCCTTGAAAGCACCTTTAAGAAGCCTTCAACTTCTTCTGGTTTTGTTTAGTTTGTTTCCTTGAAGTTAAGTTCACCTAAACTTTGATTTGAAGTCCTGACTCCCAACCCCATCCAACAACTTTTTCGATAAATCAGGCCTGGTGAAAATGTTCTAAAAACTACTGTAAGCGTTCAATTTGATGTATCTGAAAGCAGGTATTAAGTGCAAGTTAATCTTTCAGCCTAACATGCAATAACTGAAGCTAAAGGCTCTCTGGGAAGTTTGAAATGATCTGACGCACAAAGATCTGCACTAATGTGAACTGTGCATGACTTGTAGTTAATGAAGTTCAACTCATACCATCTGAGACTTTAAGTCTGATCATTTATGGGAAGACACGTAGCGCCATCTTGTGGCTGCTCACACACTTTGCTGTCAGTGCTGCTGCAGGAGTACCATCTTCCATTTTGTGGTTCGGTGAATGCGATTGCACAGATCCTTAGTTTTGCTTTTTATGGGATTAATTTCCTCCGTCAAGTCTTACATTTTCACAGCCTTGAGGAAACAAGCTGACACTGAAATTTAGAAATACCTGCAGAGCTCCTGGTGAAAAATTAATTAGATCATAATAATTGTAGTTGTGATAGCTCCTACTGCTGCAGCTCTTTGCTTCAGTATTTCATCAGTCCTCTGTAGTTAAGATTTTTCTTAATGATTCATTATTTCCATTAAGCAGTTGTTTACTCATCAATTTATTTTGTTTATTGTTTGTCATTGTTTTTCAGTTGATTTATGGGCGCTGTAAACCCTCCCACACACGACCACGGATTTGTCCTCCATCACCATTGCAACGACAACACCTGTTTATTTTGTTGATTGTTTATTGTTTTGTGACATTCCATCATGACATTGTGCACATGGACCAAAGACACTGAGGATGATGATGATGAAGCCTAAGTGGAGAATTAAAGAGTGAAAGATAGTGAGAGGTAATGAGTCAAAATGCTCACTCGCAAACAGTGGCCATCTCATTTATTCAGGATCTTTCATTCTGTTTGTTTTTTTAATATATATATGCATTTTGTTTTTCTATGTTGTGATTTAATTTTTTTTGTTTTTGTGTGTGTGTTTTTTGCCATCAACTATTCACTCACTAACGAGAGGCTCAAGCCCTATAAAACTTCGGGGTACTGCAGTGTAACACAGTGGGTAGGTGATTTTAAACAGTCCAAGATGTATTTTGAGAAAATTAGGGTGTGATTGATTTTACATTTAAGATTAAGTTACTGATTGAAGAGATCTGTAAAATCAAGCCTTTCCTTAAGTTTTTAAAATACTAGAGCTGTTTGAAATGTTTGCCCGGTGTGGTGTGCATGCGAAAACAGTAATTTTGGTATTTTTAAACCTGGGTTCTATTTTTTACATATTTTAGTGTGTAAAAAGACTAATAGGTACAAAATTTACATGTTTTGTCAAAGGTGTCTGGTCTATTTTCTGGTCAAACAAAAAGGGTTTTTACTCTTTAACAAAATTACTTCCATAATTTAGACAATTAGAAGAATAATCAGTGGCTTTCAGTGGCGGGTTGACTGTTATTTGTCTCCCCAGGATTAGACTGCAGCCCATTTGTGACTGATCTGCTGGACCAAAACCAAAACTTCCTGCATCTTTTTGTACTTTAAAACCTCAGTAATATGTAAAAATAGGGCTTGGTTTTACAAATGCCATGAATAAAATGGTAAATATACTGCATTTATTTTAGTGCTTTCTAGTCTGTTGACCAGTCAAAGTGCTTTACAATGAACACACACACTCACACAGTAAAAGCAGGGGCTTCCTTACAAAGTGCTGACCTGCTTATCTGGTAAAGACACACATTCACACTCACACACACAGTTTGGGGTTCAGTGTCTTGCCCATGGACGCTAAAACATGCAGGCTGGAGGAGGCGGGGATCGAACCACTGACCTTAAAGCAGACGACCCGCTCTACCTGCCATGCCATAGTTCCCTGAATTAGCCTTGACTTTTTTGGTAATGATTAAAATGTAGATTTAATACATTTCCTGTATCAAGTGAGCCTAAACAATACATATAAACAAGCAATAAAACTGAGTACCTGTATACTGTATATATCTCTGCATATACGTAGGTACTGACAACTTAAAACTTAGTCTAAAGTCTTAATAAAAAATATGCAATATTTTGGTGCTGTTTCATATTATCTCAGTTAAATGTATGTGAATATTTTCTAAAGCTTATGCAGCTTAATATGCAAAAATGTACTAGTTTTTTTTTTTGAGTATGATACTATTGTAAGATGCACATATGACTGTGTACTTTGTCCATAAGTGATGTAACTTTACTGTAAACTTTGAGTAAATGGTCTTGATGTGAGAGTTGTGAAAGTGGACACAACATGAAGCCAGTATACAGCATATGTACAAGCACACATACATACACAGGATTCAGGTAAACATCCAAGCCTCTGCTTGCTGTAAGAGTTTCCACTCGGAGATGAAGAGAACAGCTGTATTTACTGTCTGTCGTTGGAAATAAATGCAAACCCCCTTCGACTTTGATGTCTCTCTCTGCCCTGATTTGTTTGACGATATTCATCCGGGAGGGAGATGAAAGTGAAAAACAGGCAGGTGAAGATGCTTATTCCCTCACACACGCACACGCAGAGGTTCACAGCCTCCACTGTAACCCAAACAGCTGTCAGCTTGAGATGCAGTGTTTCCTGTTTAGTGATCCCCAACTGAAGAGCTGGAAATGTTTACTCAGTCTGCACACAATCCTGCCTGCTGCCGCCACTGTGCTGCTGACCTCAGCTGTGTGTGTGTGTGTGTGTGTGTGTGTGTGTGTGTGTGTGTGTGTGTTTAGAAACCACAAAGCTGCATTTCAGAACTCAATAACAGGTTCCTCCCTTCACGCTCCTTACAGCTTCTCCTCAGGCTAGAATAAAAAATCAGATCATGTAGTGAGAAGCGTTTATTTGATAATGCAGGTTGTGACAGATTTTCCAACCAGTGGGTAGCTAATTTTGTAATGCTTGTTTCTTTAAATACTGATAGCAATCTTTGGATAACTATGTAATTTTTACATTTATATGTGCTATGGACATCCCTTATATAAGATAATGCATCTAAAAAGTAAAGTGCCTTTATTGCAATCACTTTTGCCTTAAGTACTTAATTGGGTCAACGCGAATTTAAAAAAGTATCTTTCAGGCCTTCACCTAATGTTTTACTTATCAAATAATGTGCCAGTTATTTTTTTGGGTCCAGGTCCAGTGTGAAGGATCTAATGGCATCTAGTGGTGAACTTGTGGACTGCAACTAAGTGAATATCCACCCACCCTGCCCTTCTAAGGCTAGACCAAAACCTATGGTGGCCATGATACTGATGAAAAATAGGAAAGGCTTTCTCAAGAGCCATTTTGTTTTTCTTGTTTGTTTTGTCCATTCTGGGCTACTGTAGAAACATGGAAGTGCATCATGGTGGACTCCACAGAAGATAACCTCCTCTGTAGATATAAAGGTCACATTTGTGGGTTAAAAAAAAACAAAAAAACATTTCAGGTGGTTATGCACTAATGAAAATATATTTATGAATATTATGTTACATTTCTACCATAGTCTACAGAAGGTTTTCCTAAATCTTGCACGCTGGACGTTTAATCCATTCACAGCTTTGTCAGTAAATCAGCCAGAACTCAGTTTCTAGAGCCCAAGGTGACTTCTTCAACCCCTGTTAGTTTCTTTATAGTTATTTCCTTTATTTTGTTGATTGAACTACACATTGTGTGTGCATGTTTGTGTGTGAGTCACTGAAAACAGAAGGAACAGTATTGAGATCTTCCCACAGTAATGGTTTTCTGTTTACTGTCAGGCCCTGCCAGCACTATTATTATTCTGTCCACCACCTGCAGGGCTCACTGGATCTCATCCAGCAGTGCAATCTGTTCCGAGCTCCCTGTTCTCTCTATCCTTCAGACAGTATGCTCTGTTCACAAAGCTGATAAAGGCTCCCTGACAGTCTCCTCTACATATAGGACAACATGGAGGTGCACAGTGAGACTGTGGTGTCTCACGGGCTTATAGGATCCATGAAATTATAGGATGAAGGCTGAGATGTTGTTTAAATTAGTTGGTAAACACACATGAATACATCAACCCATCAAACTGCTGACTAGATAGACATAAATATAGTTTGGTAATTTAAAATCCTATTCCCACTAGCAGAAGGAGGAAAATGAATGTTTGGAATGATTAAAGTAGAAATATTTATGCCAAGTCAAAAACTGAAATCAAACCTTTTACTTCACTGAAATTAAGATTTAAGACTTACTCAGAGGGACATACCATTCTATTTTTGATTTCTAAATATCTACAAATGTTAAAATTCCACCATG
>JAQFJA010000006.1:17784000-17795223 GCA_029874485.1 Naso brachycentron
CTGATAGTTATGGCCATACTTCAAACTTAATTAAGCTAAAAATAGACACATTGCATGCTAAAAATCAGCATGTTGATGTTACCAATCTAATCTAATGTTAGCATTTACCGTAACGTAGCCTGTGCCAAAGTACAGCAAAGCTGTTAGCTTGTCTGTTGAAACTAGTCCTGTTGAGTGTTAAATTCTTAATGAATAATAATCCCTCCTCCCTAACTTTAGTGGTTGTTTGCTTTAGCAGTTAATGTGATCACAAATACAATATGAAACCATGTAGTCAGTGACTTTAATGTTCAGTGCTCTTTAAAGCTAAGCACATTAAAAATCTTGGTGTGTTCCAGTATCTATGACACTGAATGGTGATTCACTTATACACATTTTCAGTGTTACAAATGTGTGAATGATTCATATATACATGGGCATAATTTTAAATTACAATAGTCTCCACTTCATGATCTCAACATCAGGAATATCTAAAAATATTGTCTCCTATTTAAAGCAAAGTGTGCTAAAGTGAGTCAGAGTGTAGGATGGATCACAGGTCACATGTGGAGATGGAGAATTTCATGCAGATCATGAACTTTCTGATCTAAAAAGCTCCCATGTTGCTCTAATGCAGCAGAATGGAGACACTTTGGCTCAGCCTCACTGCTGTGATGACTCGTCTGCTGGAACAACAATGCAAACAAGCAAGCAATGTAGCTGGAAGCAAAGGATGCCCGTAGATCAGATGGTGGTTTTAAACATCTGTCTATATGCGTCCTTAAGGAGTTTAACCAAAATCCAATTTGAGCTTAATAAATGCAGCACCTATGCTGCGACAACTCCGAAAAATCCAACATAATGCTATCCCGCAGATCGGAATGTTTTTCGCCGAAAGAAGAAACTTTAAATAGGGCCTCCTGAAAGCACCCTGTGCAGCTTTCAGGCGACTGTAATGAAGCCAATCACTTTTAATTTAGCTTCCCTGCGTCAGCTCTGTGATGGTATAATTGGGTTACATAATTAACACTTGCAGGAAAACAAACCACAGCACTTCTATCAGTGTCTTGCAGGAGGATGAGGAGCTGAGAGCTGTTGCTGGGGGTCTGATTAGGTTGGTTCTGCGACCACAGGGGGAGAAAGTGAATCCGCGTGCTGACAGCTCTAAGGCTACGCTGAGCCGAAAGTAGCAGGTGAAATGGTGAAGGGTAGAAAGAATGAGAGGGGAAGAAATGAATGAGGAATGAGGAAAGGAAGGATGAGCAGATGAAATGAATGAAAGAAGAGAAATGTAGGACAACAGAGATGAAGGGATTATACGAAGGAGGAGGTGAAGCAGATTAGAGGGAGAGGAAAGAAGAGAAGCAGAAATTACTTCATCCAAGGTGTAATTGGCATGAAATGCTACTTGCAAAAATAAATGTTTGAGCTTGAAAGGTCACCATCAGGTTCTAGACTGCGAGCAGTATTAATAAGCCTGCTTGTTTGAATTGCGCTCACAATCTTTTTCTCATTTTCTTTCTCTCATTTTTTGTGAGTTATACGTCAACCCTCCCCAGATTCTAATGTTTATCCAAACAAGAGGCGATAGTCATTTTGTTTATACATTCATAAGTTTAATCTCAACCAACAGCCAAAAAGTACAGTAAAACAAAAACAACAACAAAAAACTGGGGAATGAAATCAAAGCTTTAATCTTCTTTTTTCGATCACAAGTGCATGACACTCCAAACGGAACAACTCTGAAATCAGTGTACTCATTAGTGAAAAGATGAGCACCAGCAGAGGAAGAAGAAAGGATTGATGAAATAGAATGCAAGGTCTTCATTAAGCGCAGTGACAGCAACCTGCTTTCGAGCTGCAGGGAGCTGGCGCTCAGGGACGGCCCATGCTCTGAGGCTACGACACGCGGGAGAAGACTGCGGAATATTCTTTGAAGCTCTGAGAGCTGCGGACTCGCAGCAGTGTTGGACAAACTTTCAACGGATTATCAGGGGGAGGAGAGAGAGAAAGAAAGGGAGAGAAGGAGAGCAATCAGTCGCCAACCCGACTCTGCAGCAGGAAGCAGCCAATCAGAGTCCAATCAAAATCTGTGCTCTCGGGATATCAAAAATAACTTACAGTAATTCAAAAGAACAAGCGGTAGAGATTCATTTCATCATCATTTCTTCAGAAGTGGCTTTGCAGGGGAGGCAAAAAAGTTAGTTCAAAAATGATCACTTACAGGAGCAGTTTGAACTTTTTAGTTGCATCACTTAAGACGATATGAATGCCTCTCAAGTAAATATCCTACATTCTTATTGTGATTATAATCCGTCCACAATGCCAGTAGGAAAATTTCTTCAGAGTGGCATCCTTATGTTTTGTCAGTGTCCAATAAAACCCCATATCCCCATATCCATTATGAAATAATACAGATGTTACTGTCGGTGATCAAACATCAATGTTTTTTTTATGATCAGATAATTATTTTGTTAATACAGGGCATAATGGATGATTATTATGTTGATGTCAAGACTTGAAAATTTGAACTATCTTAAATATAGCCATGTTGTCAAATTAGGTTCACTAATTTATTTAGTTGAAGATAATACAGAAAACAGGCTGTTTGTTAATTTGCTCTCTGTATTACTAACACTCAGCAGAAGATGTTTCCTTCAAAGAAGAATGATGTCTGTGGAAATAAGTAATGACCTTGTTTCTTTTTGATGTATAAATAAGATGAACCAAGTCTTTTCACATAAACGATCGAGATGAGTGTCTCATGCGGACAAGTAGCAGGTAGTTGAGTGTAAACGATAGACAGTGAATGAGGTTTTGAACTGTCTAAACTTTTAAGATAATGGTATGTTTAACAGCAAATCACTTCTCAAATCTCCGTCTGGATCTCAAGGATTTGGAGTTTTCGGCTGTGAAACAGCTCGTCCTGTCAGTTTGATGCTCAACCAGCTGCTTTGCAGAGCTGTAAATCAGACGTCAGTCAGGTATCAAAACATTGTCAATGTTGCTTAATGTAAGAGCACTTTTGAATCTATTTCAAGTAAACCAATTATCAGTTTTATTAGTATTTTAAATTTCCTGCTAAATTTGTCATTTCTCCTCAACTACTGACTTTCCTGAAAACTTGACTTTTCTCTTACAGTTTTGGGAGGAGCTCAACAAGCAACTGCATTGTTTCACCTTATTATTTCCATGTTAAGTGCAGAATGAGCTGGATGTTCCTTTTAAATCAATGTGAAGACTCCATCCACAAATAACCCCTCTCAAAAACTTGTAGCTACAAGTTTGTGGAGACGTCTGTTTCCACGAAGACCCTGCCTACTGTCTGTATTTTGTTCTTGTTTTTTTTACTGTGTTTGCAGCATTTAGTTAGAAGTTAAACCACATTGGCTCAAAACCCTTTTTTGGGAACCAATTTATAGCCTAATGGCAAGTATTCACATGTTGTGTATGAGCTAATTTGCTGGAAACAAATGTCTGCTTTGCTTCACTTGCGAGCTTTAAGGACATCTTGTCCATGCTGACTTAAAAATTAAGATTAAAAGTGAATTTTTTACTGTGGAAACAGTAGTTAACAAAACATTTGCACCACAGCTCTTATTGATTTTGGAATTGTCTTTGAAAAAATGGCAAGCGATACACTGATAACATATTTTTCTTGCTCTCGTGTCAGCTTGTGAGTCAGCAGTAATAGCTGGGCAGATTGCATGTGTATGAATGTGCCAATGCACCTGTCTTTTAGAGTGTGTGTGCCTTTGTAGTAATTTTGCGTCCATGTATATTGTTTGTGTTATGCTGTACATGTCTGAGTGTTTGTGTGTTGTTCAAGAATCAAAAGCCTGCGACTGTTTGCACGCTGTGGCAAATGGAGTCTATTAAAACCAGCGTCAGGAGGACTTTAGACTCATAATCTGCTTACACACACCAGCATAAAAAGAGAGGCTTGGTGCACGGAGACGGGGGAGGAAGAACAATATTTGAGACCGATCAGGAGTGGAGAGGGAGAGGGGAAGACAGATTTAGATTCGGTGTGAGAGAATGGGAGACACGACAGGGATAAAAGACACCTGGGGAAGCAGCGACACCTGAGCAGGATCAATTCAGGACATGTCTCAAATGTACTTTTTATATCAATTTTGTTTTTAAAAGATACAAAAACTTACATGAGGCACTGATTGTTGGTTGCATTTAGTTGGATATCTTACAAACCATGTGTAAATCTACCACTGCACCCTCAATAAATTGTTGCAGGTGTTTGCATGTGTAAGATTGTGGTGGTGTCTGCTTACCCCACTGATTCAGAAATGCTTATGTATTCTATATGTGCACGCATATGCCTGTGTTTGCATTGGTGTATTTTTCATGTCTGCACACCTTCCTCTCAGCTGTTGTCATTCCTCATTATTGACAGACAAGGAAAGAGCATTAGTTACTGATGATCTACCCGCTGCTGTCTCCGCCTGTATGTTAAGCACTGCAGTAACATGCCATTAAGCTGGCCCTGGGGAGGGAGGCAAAGTGAGAGAGGGAGGCAGAGACAGACTTGTGCTTCAGCTCTCGCCAACACCATGACTGATTTACAAGAACTTTTATGTACCCATTAGCACTGTGGTGTAGTCTGTGCTGGATGCAGCGTTGCTGCTCTGTCCTGCAGACTCAAAATGCTCACTTAGCATCATTCATCCTGATGAGGATCACTAGCTGGATTCTGGCAGTTATGTCGTCCATCTATTTTCTTGTGACGGGGGACATTTGTGCATCTTTTCTTCAATGATAAAACAGCCTTCAAACCAGGCAATTTATAACAGTACAGCTGCTTCTGCTAACCGTCCAGGCAGGCGTAGGAAATAAAAGGTAGTCTGTGTTGAATACTAGTTTATACTAGTAATGAAATTCCCTGCTGAAGTGAAGTTTTTAGACATACAGTGGATAGAATAACCCTTTCTTGATATTCAAAGGATAAAATAAAATAATGCTTAAAGATGCCCCAAAGGGGAAGTTAGAGGGATTATAAAGAAGCTGGGTGGTGTTTGATCAACCCTCTCTTTCAAAATAAAACCGTAAATATGTTAAAAAAAAAACCAAAAAACAAAAAACAAAAACCATAACAGAAGACAGACATGTTTTCTTTTTAAACTTTTCTGCTTTGCATCTCCCTGTAAGGCAGATGCTTCTGTGTATGTAAAAATGAGATTAAGAAATTTGCAGCCCTGCTAGTGGAGGGGGAAGTGTCCCACAATATCGACAGTCACCAGTTCTCCTTTTCCCGTCAGCCCCATCTCCTCTTCCACTCCCCCAACAATGCCACACCCGCCGGGGAGCAGAATAATGAATGCAATCTCTGCAGCAGCCTCAAAATCCTGTTTTTAGGGGATGATTTTCTCCACGGTTCAGTAGAAAGATGTCTTGAGAGGCACTACAGAAATGGAAGTGTAAAGTCTTCCAAGTCAGTATTAACGTGGGCACTTGGGTCTGAGAGCTGATGGCACTGTGTATAGTGGGCTCTCTGGAGAGTATGGCATTGACAGAAGTACCCAGAGCAGTGTGAAGAAGCGCTGAGACTGTGGCATCAGAGCAGCGTATAAGACAAGATTGAGTGTCTGAGGCCACAGGGGATAAAATAAGGATAGTATATAGCAGTGTGCTGCATTCGAACATACCTTTTTGGGATTCGGTGGGTGGGGTGGGGGGTAAAATAAATAAATATATACATTGTTATGACTGGCTCGAAAGCCGCAACAAAGCAGGGAGATGGGCTTGAGGAATGACAATAATTAACTTATTTTTATTACATTAACCAAGGCAAAATAGTGCGTAGTGTAGATGTTTGAATCAGTAGCGCGTGTGGGTGTATGAATGAAGTGATCGGTGGGAAGTGAATGTTGTAGAGTGCAAACACAAAAGTTAAAGTAACGCAAAATAACGCATGGTGCGGGGAGCGGCTGGTTGACAAGATCTCCTCCACTGGAACCTGGGCCGTGGGTCTTAAGCAACCAGGCTCACTGGCCAGGTGTTCCTAGTTAACTCAATTCCCTTCTGCTCCGCCCAGCTGTACCTAGAAGACACAGAGGCACACACACAGTATCGAGAGCAACAGGAATAGGTACTGGGGCCGTCACAACATCCATTGCCACAAAATTTTATGTCACTGTAATTACGCTCTAGCATGTTGTAGCATTATCACCACACAGGTGATAATGTGGCCGAGCTACTAAATAATGTGGCAGAAAAATGGCAGCTCACTAAGAAAGATTGTTGTAGTCACTGACATGATCATTTCTGTTAAAGTGGGTTGATTCCCACATGTGAAATGCTATGCCCAAAAGGTTATCTGGCCTTTTAGTGTGTGCTTAAATTGCACATGGTGTCTAGGCTGTTCGGGGGGGCTCAGACATATTACTACGTTTTCCATGGAAGCCCCACTGCCAAACACCAGCTTGAGGAAAAGCAGAAGCTCGTCACACAGTGAGAAAACAGAAATTAATAGGGAAAAAAAAAGCATCAAGATACATTGATAATTGTTTTATCATCACATTGAAGATTCAAGAAGATTCTGAAAAAAAAGCTCATTTTTGCATTGCAAAAATGAAATTCTGAAAAACATTGTAGCCCTTTGAACTTCAACTGATTGAATCTAATCCGTTACATATCATAAAATGACATTTGTACAGCTTTAATTTTAATGCAATAATATGATCATGCTCAGGGCTGTACGTTAACTTTTTTTGTACATAGCACTGGCGCTACAGAGGTTGATAGTTTTGAAGTACAGGCCAAAAAATTTGTAGCACTGTTAGAAATCTCTAAAATCTCTAAAAACAACAAAAAGTAGTGCAGTTCATCACACAAACAGGTATGTGACTTGCCAAGGACATGAATGTTGCGTACAGGGCACACAAAATCCAGATCTTATCAATAACTGTTTTCAGACAATGTTTCTCTTAATTTGCACATAATGCCATCAATATGTTGTGCAAATAAGTAGTGCAAATCTTAGTTAGGTTCGTGGTTTACTTTTCCTTCTTCCTGATTGAAAACCTGAAAATAAGCAATTTAGTGTTTCTCCAAGGTTCATTTGTTTGGGGTTGTGGTGGGTGACTAGTCCAAAGTGTGGCTTCCAACAGTGCACTTGACATGGCGACAGGGGGCAACTTCATCTTATAGGTAATATGTTTTGATGGTTGACTACAAGATTACAGAAAATTTGAACCGGAGTCATCAAACACTTAAAGAAGTTGCATCTACAAGTCTTCCTTTACTCAACCTCGGAGCGTACCAACTTTGTCCTCAACTCTTTTGTCAATCAACCCATCTCCACTTCTTGGTGCTTACATCCAGGCAACAATTTTATTTAAATAAAACCCTCTGCAATAAAGATTTGTATGACAGATTATACTTAACAGCTGGCCTTTGAAGTAATGCCTCTATTACAAGCCTGCCTCAAGTAAGGCCCTGTTACTTAGGTAATAAAGGCTACGACTAGTATTTGAGGAAGCACGGTACATGTCACTTAGCCTTCATGTTGTATTTTTTATGTGTTTATTAGAGGTGTCACAATTCCCCAAATCTTCGGTTTGATTTGATTTTTAATTATAAAGTCACAATTTGATTCTCGATCTTTTTTTGTTTTTCCCTAGCACAGATGGCTATGCCATTGTCAGACTAGTCTAGTCTCGGATCATCGGTTTTATGCCATGATAACTTATTAATTTTTAAAATTTTTACTTGAAAAGATGGGTTACATAGTGTCATGAGTGATATAATGTCCATTATTCGACCTGCAAAGTCATTGGGTCCCTTGACTGTTCACACTACACAATGATGAACAAATTAGCCAAGCTTGCTCTTACAGGTCTGCGTCCACTTGGATAACACATTCAGCTTTAGTGTCCATGTGGAGAACCTGTGTTAACGCTTACAGCAGAGGCTACACCTTTTACTCAGACTCAGGTTTCACACTGTTGATCAAAGAATGATATTTTTGTTTACCAGGCTGTACTTGAAAGCATAATCAGGTATGTGGTTTCAGCATGATACAGTAGCCTTTCAGTGCCATTAAAATCGGGGATGTCCCGTTATGTGCAAACTGCCACGAAGGTTATGAACGTTGTAAACTGACTAACAGGCATCACAGCGTCTGTAGGTTGGAGTAGCAAATGTTGTAATACTTGTCTGCTTAGTGTTGCTTGTAGTTGCTTGCTGTCCTTGCAGGTTTACGACTAGATGCCTTAGCCGAATGTGGTCCCTCATCGATGCACGACCCTGTTGTCACTTTCTTTTTCATCAAAATACTGCGAAACCAAACTGATTTTCCTTTGAGCTGCCGTCTCTCTTTGTCCCATTTCAGTTTCACTTTTAAACCTGCTGGAGTGTGCCGGATGGGGGAGGAGTAATTGCCTGCCGTGGAGGCTGGCTGTGTTACACTGAAACAGTGTTCTACATTTTTAATTGAATAATTACTAACTGACTAGTATTTCTGGTGTGGGAGTGGTAGTTTAAAAGTTTAAGCAACTAGTTGCCTGCATCTCTAATGTTCACCCCCCAACGGTCTCTCAAAATACTGTGGGAAAACTGAATAAATATATGTTTGATTCCTATGTTCTATAACACCATTTAGAAGAAAACTGTCTGAGTTTGGACACTGATAAACCTGCTGACAAAAGCATTTCTAGCACAACTATCTTGTCAGCAAGTACCAAATTGTAGTTCATAATAATCAGATTGTGAAATCATAATGTTTAATGTTAGTATTAATGCCAGCAATCACTTTGTGTTATTTTTTGTAGCAACACATTCTTGTTTGTTCAGTATTTAGTCTAGTCTGTCTGAATGTTAGAGCATTTAGCACTGCAGGAAAAAAGCTGTAATGCAAAAGGCTGATTTTGTCAAAAACAGTACAGACTAGAGATGTTTTGTTCATAATAGTCCAATCTTTTTTAACAAGCACAGAATGTAGGCTAAGAGCTGCTTGTTTTGTGTGTGTGCGTGCGTGTGTGTGTGTGTGTGTGCATGTTTGTATGCGGGGTTGTACTCTGTGTATCCTATGTGAGCTAGCATTATTTTCTGTGCCAGGCAGATCAGTTGCATAGCAACAAGAAGTTTTTGAGGGCAGAAAATCTTTCACCAGTGGAATGTGTCAGGCACAGGAAGAGTAAAAATGGAGAGAGATGCATACTGTGCATGCTCCAAAATTCTCTTATCCCATCTACAGAAAAAGTAAATAAAACAAATGGATTGTAATTGTAAACTGTCAGACTTCAAGTATATTTCTTAAACATTCGTGACATCCTCAAGCACTCTTTAATTCAGAGAGGTGGAAAGAATCATGCAAACGGTTTCTGTTATTGCTGCATCTGTGCATAACCAGCAGAACTTATGTATAAAGTGTGTGTGTGTGTTTATGCAGTTGGTGTGTACGTTGATGTTTGTGTGTCAAAGTTTAGAGCAGAATCCAGTTAAACAAGCTTGCTTCTTGCTGGAGATTACCTCCCTGTTTCCTTCTGTATATCCTTCTCATCTTTTCGCTGTTTGTTAATGAGATTGACCAGCTGTAGCATATCAGTGTGAAAAGAAAAACTGCTTTGCATATTTAAAGTGATTAAATTAAAAAAAAGAGGGAGAGAGAAAGCTTGTCACTGCAGGCTTATTGCCATTATGCCTTTTGGGGCTCTGAAAATGGTTGTCTCTGTCCTTCTTTTATAGACAACCCCCCCCCCCCCAAACTTTGTAATATATTTCTGTCTTGTTCCTTGAATCTTTGTTTCTGTAAGCCTATATCTGTGTTGTTTAACGGCTTGCTGACATTGTCAGCAGTTTATGTGACACCAGAGAGGTTAACTACAAACCAGGATTGTTGGGCCAGGTATCCTGATCCTCAAATCCAAAGCTTGTCCGTGTTACAAAGGTATATGTTATTTTCGTCCTAGTCAGATTGATGCTAGATCTTTTAAAGGTGTCTGTCCAATTTGTCCAATTTAGCTGTTGTGGAATGTTTTACTGGAACTATATATACCGTAAGTACTGTCAAATACATTACCAAGGCACACAACTTTATTAATACAGCAGTAGAACCTAGTTGTTGTGACATTAAGAATGGGAGATGGGCTATAGATTGGCTTATTTGCCATCAATCTGTCACACACCAAGCTGTCAAGTCGATAATGAAATTTAGAGTAACCTCTAGGGAATAACGTATGCCATTCTTTATTTTTGCATTCGCTAAATTACACTGATTGGTCTTAAGGGACTCGTCAATGCTTGTTTTAATTGTCGATATGTCCATATATTGGAAGCTGTTGATCAGTTTCATACCCAGTGTTTGGAAGCAGAGTGCACCACAGCATTCACTCAATTTTATGTAACTATCTTACAGTTTTTTTCACTCCTTGTAAATTTGATTTTGACCACAATGTATGTTATTGTAAGTACAGTACACCACAGTCAGTATGGATAACAGGAAATGGGAAATCAAATCCCTCTTCCTGTGTAACACTAAAGGTTATATCTTTCCTGTTAATTTCCCTGTAAACATCTACATCCTATGGGCAAAAATGTTTGGCGTTTAGTTTGGCTTGGTTTAAATAACTCTAAACAAAAAGCCAAGGTTATTCACAAAACTTTGGAATCCACTCAAAACCTTTATGGCCATTGGTGACATTATTACTCAATTAGTATTTCCTATGAAAAATTGGTATTACAAATACCCATATACCATTTACTGTTATTGAGCCCTCTATTTGCCTGTGCCCGTGTGCCTGAACTGAACCGAACTGTCCTAGTTCTGTGCTGGGTATTATTGGGTGTCATATATCTGATATCCAAAGTCAAAGCAAATTTTAGAAAGCCAAGTTTTTTCAACAGTTTTACAGGGAATGGGCATCTTCCCACAGAGAGGCCAAAAATTGTTTTCCCTTTTTTGCTTTGCAGTTGTCTTCTTAACTTAAAGCATTTTAAAATTTGTCTGACATACTGAGAAGTTCATTGAGACGAGTGTATTGTACATGTTTTGGTTATAGCAAAACTTGTTTATTAATTTATTTATTTTTGGCCCAGTTCAGTGTAAACATGTAAGCCGCACAACGTCACGCAGAGCGACAACCCCCCCCCCACTTCACGCCCTGTTTTGGGTGAAAGCAAAGGGATCTGACAAGATTCAGAAACAGAAATGGCAGAATCATGCCTAAAAGCTAATGAAATGAATTGTGTACATCACATAACCAAAAAAAACAAAAAACAAACAAAAAA
>JAQFJA010000006.1:17805392-17816792 GCA_029874485.1 Naso brachycentron
TGTCTTTGACTTCCTGTCTGCAGCTTGATGTAGCTAGTCTCTCCCTTGCTCGTGGCTGCTGAAAAGGTGGATTAATTGTTTTGAGCGTTACACAACCTCCACGAAATGACTTGTTTCACTATCAGAACTTAATTCATGCACTCTGAGAAAGTTTAGAGAAGCCTCATGGTTACAAGATTTTTTAATTTTTTTTTTAAAGCAGGCTGGTGTTTCAGGGTGGAACCCTTGTATGTGAACTGATTCCAGGTTACATTCATCAGTCTTAAAAAAATTTTTTTAGTGTATTTTGTATAGCATTCTGCGCACCGTCATGTGTGTATTGTACGGTTCAGTACAAATTGATGCATTGTTACGCCTTAGTGGTTAACTTACTAGCTCAGCCAGATCACCATCTTTTTTCCTGTAATCACCTGTCTTTCTGATTGAATGAACTCTTGGTAGTGACAGTGGTCTGTTCATTCGGTCATCTTGCGCTATGATGTTGTCATGTAGTTACAAAGCTGATTTTTAGTGAGTGGGTAAGTCAGAAATGGCTTTATTTGTCTGTTTTGTCTCTTGCGGGGTGGCATCCTGCGTTTTTATGATTCTCCTTCAATTGAAATCTAAGTTATTCTTTTCTCCTCTTCCATCTCTCAGGTGAAGCTTATTATCTCCTTAAATGAGTTACATCCTCAGCACAACACCACAGAATTGTTAGTAGGACCGTGCTTCTCCTACCCTGCCAATTACACCTATTTTCACACAAAAATTAACAGTAACTTCCAAAGTAAATCTTACCAAACCTTTCCCCTTTCTGTCGCACACAGTAGAACCGCAATATTCCTCTTGTCCTACTTCTTCTCCTTCTCACCCTGACTCTCTTTTTTTCCTGTTTTTCTCACGCCTTTGCCTTGAAATCTGTTCTTTCATTTGCATCAGGTCGAGAGGGCTCGGTGGGGTTTCAGCTGGCACATATTTGATTGGAGATACAGTCGGAAAGTTCCCTACGCTTTTAACAGCGATGACAGGCCACGTTATCTTCATGCTGCCTTGCCCCTGAGATGCTCAACACTCAGCTTCCTGGGAAAGTGATTAAGATTATTTCAGTATCAATTTATTTTCTTTGCACATAATCGCAAATGTGCTTCTTCCTCAGTTGGTAGGGAAAAGTCTCTTGTAAGAAGCAAATGTAATTTGGAGCATCAGGGCTGGGATTTGGATGCTTTATTTTTTTCCCCCACCTCTGTCCATAGTCACATCTACAGCGTATAACCTTAAACCTCTAACACTGCTCAGCAGAAGTAAAAGTACATATGGAGTTTGTCTGCTTCAGTTAAATGTTCTAAATGTTTTCCATCCATTTTATTAAAAAAAAAGGTTCTAAAAGGGAAGTGCAAGTGATTAGCCTAATTATTAAAAAGTCAGTCTGCAGTTGAGATCATCAGTTATCAAAAGCTATCATAAAAATGTTATGATAGTGTAAAAATTTGGAAATCATCATAATAGAAGGTTGTGTGGATAGGATTTCTTTATTTAACCAGAACAACTAATATTACAAAGTAATTCTTTTTTATAGTTGTGCAACTTGATCATATACAGAAGCATTACTTGCTCTCACAGTCATAAGACTTTGTCTCTTGAGATGAAATAATGAAAGCTGTTTGTTGTCTGAATCTGTCATTGATAAAATAGTCAGCTCTTCTTCAACTTTATCCTGACTTTTTAAAGTGACACCTGATTTTATTCTCTTTCCTCATTTCAGTTTTTTTTCTGCAAGCAATTTTTATCCACATTAAAGTTAAAATACTGAGGTAAAAACTCATAACATGACATTTGTACTCTTCCAGAAACTGCATCTATGTGTAAATGCAGAATCTATATGCCAATGCTACTCGTATTAGAATTTTGGGACAAAGTGTTTTCTCCTCTCATGAAAAGTCTATATTTCAGTGTCCACAGGAGGCTTAAAATTTCGACATCACACTTGTAAGTTCTATGTTGGATCATATCCAGCTCCCACACTGGTAATGTTGCAAAATGTTACGTTCAAACACGTCTTAAAAGCATTCTTCCAGTGCACATGTTAGATATACGAAAGTCTAAAAAGGGGAAAAGTAAGCATGACTGCAGAAACAAAAATACAGATTGAAAGAAAGATTGCTTTAGCTCTGTGCAGTCAGCGTGGGGAAGTTGTAGAGGAGAAAATGTTTGCAGGTGAGTCTGAGTGAAGAAATAACATTTTCTGTGGGACAGGGATGCTTTGCATTCTGTGAACCTTTATGGTTCCCTGCCTCTGTGACTACAGAGGTGCTTGGAGGACATTTTAATGAAGCAGAGTGATAGAGAGATGGACAAACAAAGTAAGAACTGTCATAATTACCTAGAACATGCCAAAATTTGAAACAGAACCAGATTCTGAGATGCAAAACACCTATCACTGTTCCATTAACTTGACAGACAATTCAATTGCAAAAATGCAGTGTAAAGTCCTTGCTTTAAGCCTTTCTTTCATTGCAGTTTGGTGCAATACTGATTTTAGGTTTTTTGGTTTGTGCAGGAGAGCTTCTGCCATTTGAATTGTATATATTTTTCACATCATAACAGTTGAATAGCTTTATGTGATGCATAGCAATGCTGTTCCCCTAAGACCCAAATCGATGCTCTTTGTTCTTTCTCAAACATTAACATTTCTTGGCGCATACCAGTTGCTGTAGGTGTGTATTCTATAGATGCAGCTACACTGAAAGTAAAAGTAACAACTCAACATTTAATTCCTGTTTTATTGCTGATTGCCTCGGTTCACCATCTGCTTCTTCAACATCTCTTGCAGCTTTATGGATGCTGCCTACTTCAGCTGCAGGCAAGATGCCTTTTCATGGTAGACAGCACAACAAGCTGATTGACAGGCCTTGGGGCTCGATGAACTCTACAACCTCGAGCGTGTCAGGGTAGAACTGACAGTAATTTGCAACGTGAAAACTGGTAAAAGTTGTATAGGGGTTGAATTGAAGGGATTAGCATGCTGGGTACATCCCAAATGTCAGATCCTTTATCTGATACTTTTCAAGTATACCTCTGGTTGTGGTTGGAGATGTAAGCATATTCAGACTGGTTTAAGCCAAATGCCCAGCGGATAAAACTTACGTACGTGGGTAGAACTTGCAAACTCCACACAGAAGGGTCCTATCCCAGCTGGGTAACGAACCCAGCACTCTCTCAATGTTAGATAAAAGTACCTGGATTTGAACCCAGCTGCCGCAATCAGGACAACTGTGACTATTTGTTATTTCTAGCAAATAAAACATGCAGCTATAGGAGCCCCAAGATTTGCAGATTGGCTTAGCAGCACATTGTGCGTGTCCCTTTGTTTTGCTGTGATTAAAGTTAGAAGAAAGAGTTGAGCAACACAGTGCTGCAATAGAACATCAACCAATGCTCTCAAAAGAGAACTCTCATCAGCTGCAAGTTGGTGCAGGTTGTGCCGTCTATGTTATGTGACACAATTTGTTATTACAAAGCCATGTTTTGATCTGCTCCCATAATATAACATTATGCTGGTTATACAAATACTTTTTTTTTAAATCCAAAAGCACGCAAGCATTACAGTGGGTAGAAATCATTCAGTTGCACCAGGCTGAAGTCTTATTTTTTATTTTAATTTTACATTTTTTAAGAGGAAAAGGTAAGTTTAGTGAATGCTGTCACAGTTGTATTGTGTTGGATTGCTGGGCAAATTTATGAGCTCTCATTCAACTCCACTATGGAGTGCCTGACTCACATGCGACACGTAAAACCGTAATACTGGTCCAGTCCAGTTAGACCAGTTTAATACTATACTGGTTTGAAAATGTTTACATGACTTACTTTTTTTAGTAGAGCAAATAAATTTCTCATTCCCTCATCCAAAAACAAACAAAAAACAAAACAAACAACAACAAAAAAAAACAGGCTGGCTGATGAGCCCTCATGTCAGCCCTGATATCCATTTTACAGAAAGTAGTTTTTTTACTTTCTTTTAACCAACTACAGACTTGAGTTTAGCAACTGAATAACATTCACATACCTTCAGCTGTCAGAAGAGATGATTGCTGACTGTGATCAATTGAACCATCTGTGTCTTCACACACGCTCAGTGAAACTGCTCTCAGCTCAAGTGTGCCACTGCGGGATCTTGGCGTTGCAAGAGAGTGCAACACATAAATCAGTTGGTGAATTTGTCTATAGCTAAGCACAAAGCGGCACTAAAATGACACCTAATGAGGCAATTGCCTCTCATCAAACTCTTCAGGCCTCCCACATCAAGAGTGTGCCATTAGAGAGAAAAGCCCTCATGTAATAGTCTCTAAATTCGACCTGTCTCTCTTTTCTGCTGCCTAATTGTTCATGTATGATTGATGGGCTTCACAGAAACGTCCGACATCCTTTTGTCACATGAAACTAAAGATATATCAGAGTCTTTGTCTGTGGTAAGGAGTCCTATCTGGTGGAGCGATATTAAACCATAGAGGTCTAAAAGCTAATAATATGCACACCCTTACCCGTGGATTTGTTTAAAGAGATAAGGGGATTTAATCTCTGTCCCAGATCAGTGCAAATCACAACAGGGCTTGCTGGATATTTGCTGGCATGAGACAGCAAAGCCTGTTCTCTCACTTTTTTTTTTATTTAAGGAAAAAAGGCAGAGCAAGAAAACTACAATGAGGTCACCCTTGAATGTCAGTCATTTCAGAGGTCTTGGAGAGAAATAAAAGGAAAAGTGTAGAGAGAGAGAGTTAGAGAATGGACAGATAAAAAGAGCAGCATCGGCAAGTTTTGCCATCTTTGATGGTGCTTAAAAGGAAATGTTCTGGATAGACAATCTATGCCTCTGGTAAAATTCTTTCATTGTGTTTCATTTTTAAAAGCAGCTGCTCCAATCTTCTTCTTCATATTCTTTCTTCCTTTTCAGCTGCCTTATTCACATTCTTCTTCTTTTCTTCTGTGAATCGTTCCACTTTCTTTCTGTCTTTCATGCCCTGTTCCTCTTTTGCTCCTCTGCCCCGTGTCTCAGTTTTATTTTAACCATGCCAGTCTCTGAGATTTTTCCCATTTCTCTCCAGTCATTTGCAAATTCCCCCTTTTCTTATTTATGTTTCCTGCTTTAGCAACTATTCAGCCTTTCCCCTCTCAAACACTTTTCTTGTTTTCTGCCCTTTTCTCCACACCAGCCGAAGTCATCTACTGGGTGGATGGGTTGTGGTTTTCATGCATGCAAATCACATTAAAATCTCCTCCAATATCTGACCATGCACCTGGCCCAGGCTAAGCTGCAGAGACCAATCCGTTACCTCAGCTGGCCCTTAAGCTCAGTTCCTATTCAGAGGCTCAGTATGACCACAGTCCCGAGCAGCCCCACTGACAGCCAACTTCCTCAAGGTGTATAAGATGGAGAGGAAAGGGGGATGGGTTAGTATATGTTTGTGCAGAGAAGAGAAAGAAGAGAATGCATGCACAGTATGTGCAAACAAATGAGTTGTATAATCAATGTCCTCAATGAGCGGTCAAGCTGTACAGGGCCTCTGCAGCTGGCTTTTATCGAGAGGCAACTAAGCACGATCGCCCTTGAAAAGAAAGACAATGACCTGATTGAGATGCAGTGACAGAAACTACTTCGTTCGCTGTGAAATTTCCAGAGCCGGAATGAAGAATAAGCAGATCTTGGATGGATTATGTCAAGATAATGGAATCATTCAAATCGAAAATGGAAGAGGACAGTTTAGCCATAATCACATATTCTGTCTCACTTTCTCTCTGCCTCTCTGCCTCCCTCTTTCCTGGCTTCTCATTTTCTTTCTCCTGCTCTGTGGCATGCATGCATGCATGCAAACACACACATATTCCCTTCTCCTTTTTCTGTTCAGCGCTATCATTATTTTCTGCGAGTTCTCAACATGGCAATGCGGAGCGAAACCTGCATAGAAAGCAGTCTCCAATTAGGATAGCTCTTTTCATGTCGAGGCACTACGCTGCATATAAAAAGGGGGAGAATGCATGAACGAGGAGGTGAGCTGAATCAGGACTCACTGACACATTCTTGCATTTGCAAGCAAGCAACATGATGCACATGAACGCATGAACTCACATGTGCACGCACATCCCTAAAAACTCAATCCAGCCCTAAATGCCCACATTCTCCCTCACCAATTTATTTTCCTCCACCTCCAAGGCTGTTGTTATATGAAAAATCTATATTATTTTCAATGGCTATGCCTGCCTGAAAGCGCAAATTAAAACTTTACTTTTGTGAGTGTCTCCTTTAAAGCTGATACTTAATGCCTTAGGTGACACGAAACAATTTCTCTTTCAGATAAAGTCAGTTCAATGCACGCTCTCTTGTAAGGATTTGGATTATGGGAGTTGATGCAGGTTAGCTTCCTCTGCTTGGATTTGATGGAAGTTCTGCTTCACAGTGTTACTGGAAATGACAGATCAAGCTGATTGGAGACGTAGTACTTTAACCACCCTCTCTCTTTCTCTGCTGGACTGTTTCTCTCTAAAGTTGAACAAAAAACTACAAGCACTGAGATTGATGTTTACCCGACTGCGTCTTTTTGCATTACTGTTATTACTATTGCATCTTCTTTGCCTGGCACTAGCCCTATGCTTAGTTTCTCTGAGTCAGACTGAAACATCCGTTACACCTCTATGGGGCTTTTCTACGAGGTCGAAGTATACCAGCCAGCCAGGCAAAGCAGTGGGGATTTGGCTGTATTAGCAGCCACGGGGGAAGCAGAGAAAAAAGCAGAGGGAGCCAGCTTGGAAAAGACAATAATTCAGAACCTGCCAGAATTATTCTTAGAGGCCTCTTCTCTTCCTTATTCCCCCGGGTGGAGGTACACTTAGTCACAAAAGCTTCCTGGCATGTATCATGGAGGCTTTGGATGGCATGGCCTTCCTCTGCAACAGAGGCAGATTTAGATGTCTGCACCGGGGCTTCATCTGTCCAGTTCATCCATTCTGGCTGCTTGTTTGTGTCTCAAACCATACAATTTAAACCTGTGTTACCCACCCTCAACATAAAGAGCATGAAGAGGCTCCTTCCTTGGAAAAAAGGGATATTTATCGACATATTCTGATGTTCATACATAAACTGCAGTGCATATGGAGCATAAGATGAACATCAAGGCTCTTTCAGTGCACTTTGAGAAGAAGAGCGCTGAGCCACTGACCACATTTATTACTGTAACCATGACAACGGAAGTCCCCTAACCTTAACAAAGGAATGATATTAACTTCAACCAAAATATTACCTTAACCTTAACAAAGTCTTTCTTTTAAATTAAAGCACAATCTTTCCCTCAGCCTAACCAAACCGTAATCACAACATTGTCACAGTATAAACATATTTTTCCACCTGCATTTTTTTGAAGGCACAGATAGTTTAAGTCATCTTAAAGGAGTATCAGAAAAAAAAATGCTTCTTTTAGTTGTTCAAAAGGGCATGGCCAGCTCATCTTGTAAATGTTTTTTTCATATAATGGATGGGTTGGCAGGTAATGTGAAGTTTTATGGACAGAAACTGAACCTGCTGCTCTCCTATCTCAAAAACAAACAGAAACAATTGCACAAAACTGGTGAATATGAATTGTATTTCTCCTAAAACCAGAAAGTCAGAACAACAGACCAATGAGTGTAACATAACACAGTGGTACTCATGTATTGAGTGTATTCTAAGCAAATAGCAAACAGCAGTAAAAGCAGAAACTGATCCAAGGAAAGAGAGGCTCCATCCTGAAACATGGGAAAACAAACAAACAAAAAAACAGTTTTGAGTAATATTTTGAAACGTGTAATGTAAGAAATGAAGACCCCTAATATAAACCTTTTTAAAATAAAGTCCCTGACCTCTGTTGTATATTTTACTGCACAGTTTCCCCATTAAAAATGTATTTATTTTTTTCTGTAGGCTTTTTATAAAGTTTAAAATTCAATTATTTGTTATCCTACAGAACAGGATTTGCACAATGAAAATCTCTTTATGTGATAAACATGGGGACTGTTCTTTCTCGGTGAGAAGTTGACACCAACCGCAGGGAAAATGACAAAGTTCGGATGATGAAGATCATCAAACACCCCATCATGAATGTGGTCATGTTAATGAAGGTCATTTTCAAGCAGTGCAAGTCTGCTGAAGTTTTCGGGAGAATGAGTTATCGATCGTATTGATCCTGTGTCATGCATGAACAATTGGAAGATATTGAATCCATTCACATTATTCAATCACTTATTGAAGACAATGAGCCATTAATGAGTTATCAATATTGAATGGAATGGATATTGAATAAGACTCATGCATGAGAAATTCATTTGAAGGTCTCATTACAGGGTCGCTTAACAGCTCTTGGCGCTTGTAATAGCAATTGAGTGAGATGAGATTGCAACCACCCACTTATGACACATGAATGGCGCCTGATTATACAACCACAACACTATATTTTCACCGTAGCAGAAGTCGTCATTGTTAAAATGCTTTGAGACTGGCAGACTTGATATGTAGGCCACAGAGTTGAGCAGGGAGAGGATCGTTCACTGAGATAACCTTTGCAACTGGGTCACAGCGAGGCAAAAAAAACATATACAGAGGGAAATAAAACTGAGATAAATCTGGGTGCGGTATGAGGTTCTTTTGGAAAGAGTCTGCATGTGAGGATAAGAGGTGCGAGGGAAAGTGCTGGTGCGTCTCACTACATTTGACTCCTCTCCCAGCCTCTGGCATCAGATAAGTCACTCCGCTCAGCAGAAGTATTTTGAAATCTCTGGGCTTATGATAACTCCTGTTGGATCCGCTTAGGTAGACTTGAAAGATTAATGTGGACCATTAAAAAGTGATGATAGAAGTAGTAGAAGTTGACTAAGCCCATTTCAATGCCGCAGATCGACCGAAATAGTCCCTCCTTCAAGACGTTTTTGACATTTTGTTTTTCTGTGTTTAGTCGACTGTGTTTATTCTCTGTAAAAGATTTTTCATTCCAATGGTTGGCCAACATTTTGATGTCTTTGTGGAATACATAATGTCTAAGTTGGAGCCACCAAGTCTCTCCCTTAGGAGGATGATGAAGAAAATACTGAAAATTTTTCCTTGCAAAGACATTCCCTCAGATTGAGGATAAGAAATTTTGGACGTCCTCATGTCACAAAGAGTTGTTTTCTATTAAAGTACTTGAGGGTGCTTTAAATGGCCGCCTTGATCATTTGATCTGCAAGTAACTTTTTTGATTGAAATCACTTTCTAAATTTCATACTGATGCCTCACATCTTACCTTTATCGGCAAATGAGACCATCAGCGAAGAAATTGGAGATCACCATCCTGTCTTTTAAGATGTCTTTGCCTGGTTGGCTCAGTCAGCAGAAACACTACGAAACGCTTTACGGCACACAGACCGGAGGAGACAATCTGTTGTTTACGAACATGGTCAATCCGCTGTTCTCTTCTTTACTATCCATGGTTGGAAGCAGGAGGATTTTTTTTCTTCAGATAATTTCAATGTTTTGTGTTCATGATCAAATTGGCAAATAAGTGATGTGTTTCTTTCACTCTCTTCCAAAACAAATGCTTGCACTAGACAAGATCTTTACGACAGTAAGCACCACTGCTTTTGTCCACATGTGCTGCTCCAATCAACACAAATTGGAAGTTCCTCTGTGGGGATTTTATTGATTACTCATTTAGCCAAGAAAAGCAGACAATACACCCATCATAAATTCTCAGATCTCCATGTGATATCTTTGAGATGTGGACTTGTTTTTTAGCGTATTTTGTTAAATCAACAGTCCAATACACAGAGAAGCTCAACTTAAAATGACATTTCACTGGAAAAACCTGCATTATCTCTCATTTGAGAGCGTAGAACCTGTGAATGGGTTTGACAGTTTTGCTTAATTAGTGACTGAAACCATTAATCGGTTATAATGGTTGCAAAACAATATCATACTGGCAAAAACTTTAAGAACTTAAAGCATTAATTTTATCATAATAATATAATTATTATTATTTAAAGTACCAACATGAACACTGATTTACAAATAGTTTATGAAATTTTTGCATTTAGTGTATTCCATGTGCAGTGTTGATCCCATTTGGTCTACACACAAAGTGCTTGCAGAACGTACTGTATATTCAACTGAGAAAAAAATTACTGAATGTTTATTATCAAATTAGCATTTTCATGCTCTTTACTGTCATATACTTGTTAAGGCTGAATAGTCGAGTCAAGTCAATCAACTTCTTTGGGGGACAGGATGACACTAATGGTTATTAATGTTCCTATCCATTAAGTTGCCCACAGGACATTGTTTTATCGACTCTCTCTCCTGTCTGAAGCTTTAATTAAACACCTGGAGACACATGCAGACAAGTACACAACATACATAATAAATCAAGCATACACAATCATTCATGGAATAGAGTTTTCTTAGTGCAAAGATAACAGTAACAACTCCCTTTAAAGTTTGCCAGCCTTGCTGATGTGAAATAATAGCTGATAACTTCGTAGTCCTGCTAGCTACACACCCAGGGAGGGCTGTCAGGGTGTGTGTGTGTGTGTGTGTGTGTTCTCAGGCCTGTGTCTATTTTTGTGACAGAAGCTGTTTGTGTGTGTGTGTGTGTGTGTGTGTGTGTGTGTGTGTCCTCGAATACGTGTAAATCACTGGTGGTATTAGAGAGCGTCCCGCAGTGTTTCTGTCTGGCTAATAAAATAACTGGAGGCTGCTTTCGAGCCACCCACAGCGAGACGCCACCTCATTCCTTAATCTGTGGCCCACCCTCCAGGTCACCATGACCTGACTCTCCATCAAAACTCACTGACCCATGAGGCGGACGTTTGTGCACAGGCCTCTGCATTTGCTTGTGAGAAAATGCATGTGTGCATCCGTGTGTGTTCGAGCACTGATTTTCCCTCCTTATTCCTGTTTAAAGCGCTGAACAGCAGAGATCAGGCGGGGTCCCCTCTGTGATGGAAATGAAACGTTTCCCTCCTCACAGCTGGTCACCTCTCCAATTACACAGTGGGAAAAAATACACACAGAAATCTTACTTTTGTTTTGAAAAAAACAAAACAAAATATGTTTGCCCTTACTAAGAAATGTGCAGAGGACAAATGAAGCTAAATATCTTTCCAAAGAGAAGAAATCTTTAATATGCAACAACAGTAAATTATTTTAATAGTTGTTATAAATGAGCAACGGAGCAAACAATCTATGAGGGCAAAAGTATTTAATATCATCATGTATTTCGGTATATTATGAGCCTTTTCTTTGTGTCTTTCATTGTTATTTTTGTATTCATTATACCCTCACAGCAGTTGCACAAAGCATATATTTGGCATATTTAAAAGTTTGGTCAAGTTTGGTCAATTTCTTTTCATGACAGTAATTCAAAACTC
>JAQFJA010000006.1:17829835-17849597 GCA_029874485.1 Naso brachycentron
GTGTTATTTTTGAAGAGCAACATTATTAATATGGTGAGCTAATTCCCTCACACACACCTTATCTTTCCTCTGATTCTGTGTCAGATTGGCACAGTGACACAGCACATCACTTATTCAGAAAGAGCCCAAAATAATGAAGGGATAATGAAGTCACAGGAGGGGGACTTTGCTGCCGAATGGTGGTTAATTAGTTTTTTTCTTCTTTTTATAGCCTTCAAAACTTTTCTCTGTTGTGATTTAAGTATTACCTGTGCTGAGAACACCTCGCTGTGCGAATCACCTTGGATGGTAAAATCATTGAGCCACATCTTCTGTGCTTAAAAGTTACAACAGCAATCTATAACTGGCACATTTAGAATGCTAAATAGATTTTGCACCACACTTGAAGATAAAACATTCAAAACATGGGGTGTCATTTTTGATTTTTTCATAATATAACAGAAATGTAACTTGTAGGTTCTGAAAAACTAAATTGGCATCTTTATTAAAACATAAGAGGTTATCATGGGGCAAAGGGAAATACTGAATAATGGCAAATAAATAGGCAACAAAACGATTAAAGGAATCAAAAGGCAAATCACAGCATTCCTGGTGAAATCATTTCATTTACTGATGTTCATTAACGTGATTGGCTGCTACATCTCCACTTAGCTTAATGGGTGATCATTTAATTATGTGTGGACATTAAATAGAAAACAAAGAAGATGCGCTCAGAAGAAACTGTGTGTCTGCTGAATGTAACGTTGATTTGGATGTTGTCAGCACATAAAAAGAGCTGTTTAGATATTCTCCTCTGTGCAGCTCACAAGTCTTTATAAAGTGAGGGTTACAAAGTAATGCTAAGAAATCAATGGTGACAAGCAACAGTATTTTTATTTTGCAGTTTCTGTAATCTAATGTCCTCTACTGCTTTTAGAAGAACTTCAGAGAGATCTAAACCCAAGAATAAACCCAATTTATCAAGTGTTAAATAGACTCCTTACATCTCTCCTTCATAACTCTGCTGTTTATGAATTGTCCAATGCATTTAAATTTAAGTCAGTATAAAAATGATCAATCAGAGATAATGTGCTGCATTCTGACATTAAGCATCGCCAGACGTCTGTAATTCTTTCTGCCATAAGGAGACGCCCAGCAGGGCTTTCTCAGCTTGATGGCTCCCTCCTTCTTTTCCTGCCCATCTGTTTTCACGGATAAATCCTCCCCTGCCAGCCTCCATCACCACGAGGAATTCATAAAGAGCTGACCCACACATATGGCCGTTTCATTCGATGGCCGTCATAACTGAGCTGAGCATGAATAAGTTGTGAGTCTCTTCGCGCTGCATCATGCTGAGGTTATTAGGTCTAATGTGATGGCTGTTCTGGCTCCTGGCGTTGACATAAGCTATGACTTGAAGGCAGATATAATCTGTTTTATACAGATGCAGATCATTACCAATAGTTTTTTCATGCCACGGTTCCTGAATGCAGTGAAATGTTTGAAACACCTGGATCGGATGTGTCCTTTTGTCGAATAGCATTAACTGGTATAAAAATAAAACTTGGAGTAATGATGGATTGCAATGTGTTTCAGCAATGGTAAAGAATGCACCAAAAATGCACTGACAGACATCATATTTGTATCAAAATGTCAATTTTAAAGTCAATTATATTTATTTATTTGATTTGGCCCAAACCTACAAGACTTATGACACACATTTTCTGCTATATTGCGTAGCTAATGGTTAAAATAAACAACTCCTTCTCTTGACAATAAAATCTGGCTGTAACACCTATTTAACAGTATCCGATTGTTAGTCTTGCTTGTGCCTAAGGCTTACTTTAAAAAAAAAAAAAAGCGTTGAATGCCCTTGCAATGGCCCGAGGTGTCTTCTTTGACCCTCATTCCTTTGTGTGTTTTTCTAAGAAGTAGATTTGGGTGAGTATTCAGAAAAGACTTTAATGTGTTTATTTGAAATACAGGACCTTGAAAGTTTAGACATGTGCAAGGACATCAGAGGACCCAACAGGCTTCCTTTGCCTTCCAAGGCCTGTTCTTTTTAAAGCTGGTGGATTGAAAAGGTTATGTTGCTGCCTATTTAATAACTAATGGCTTTGACGTCTTTTTGTGACCTTTGATGTTCTGCTGCTCTGTGACTGTGGTTTTGTAGAGTATTTGAATTCTGTATTTAAGGATCATGAATCATTAAGAATGTCATGATTTGATTTTTATTATTGGGGTCATGGTTTGTCAACCAAAACAACAACAACCACCAGAACAACAAGAACAGTAATGAGGAGGACAACATCTAATGAGCAACCTAGAATTCGGGTTAAATGGTAAAAACAAAATACATTTCGATGGGGAAAAAAACAAAACAAAGTTATATGTACTCCTTGCTGTGCTGAGATTTGCTCAGCCTTGCACCCTTTTAAATCTCCATGTTGAAACTGCTCAATCCTTCCTTATGCTAAAAGGAGATATGTTAAACGCCCCTAGGTTTTCTGGTAAGCCCCTAACCTTTCAAAGTGGACACAGAGCAAAATGGCTCCTACTCCTATCAAAGTTTTTGTCTGAAGGACAACGCTTTAATGTTCTTTAAAAATTGAAAACCCCTCTAAGACAATATCAAAGACAGAGGCGCATAGGCTTTCAAAGAGACCCCAAAGAGATTTCGCTTGTGCTTTGCTCCCTAACGAAACGCTTATTTTACCCAAGTGAAGTCATTATTTTTGTATTCAGTGCTCTTTTTGCTGTTGCATCTGTCTAAAGAGTTGAACACTCTGTCCTTTTATAACATTGCATTGCTCTCTGTACTCTGAGTATGTAAACATGATGCAAAACTTGCAACATACTGTACATGCAATAGTAAATACAAACACTCACTCCTTTAAAGAGGAATGGCTTGATGCCAGTGCTGTAACTAAAATATTCTAATGCTCTAAGCTAACAACTGCTTAAAAGCAATATCAGTAACACAACTGAATTTACCCAAGGAAGACAAAAATGATCAAACATGTTCATCATTTTGCTGAGGGCATGACTTTTTGAAAAGTAGTTTATAACTTCCATGATATTTCTCTTTCTTGTCATCATAGCCAACATAACCTGCTAGTGCTATTAAAGTTGAGGTGGTCAGTTTATGAATGGTTTCTTTGGGCTAAAAATTTCTAATCTCTTAGCATATAATAATTCAGGTGTCCTTTAAGAAAGCTAAATTTCTGCACCTCTTCTTGACTCTGTATTCAGGCTTTAGAAAATGGAAACTGATGGATACTTTTCGACCAATCACGGGTAATTTTAGAGAGCCTGTGTTCCTACTGGCCGCTCTACAAAGGCAGATGTGTGTTCTCTTCCCCTTAGCTATCAAAAGCCTGATACAATAGCAGACACCCCAAGAGGAAAAGTTGCTCGTCCAGCTTTAGCAACAACTCCAAACATGGCAAAGCAAACCTACAAAAGGAAGAGCGACGTATCCAGACAATCATCTAAAAGAGAGAGAGCAACAACAAATAAAATTAAACTAGGGGAGAGGGCAACAGAGTTGCTTCCTTAGGAGTCTCATGTTACGGCTAGCTTGATTTTCAAACGTTGCCTACTCCAGCTTTGGGACTATAACCAAATCACAGTCTCTTCTGTGTGGTGATTCTTCCATAAGATTACCTGATGCTCTCATGCTCCTCTTCCATGCACCAAACCTGGCCAAGCCCTCTGCATGCACGAGTTGAAGAAATCCCCCTTAAACTGAGACGCTGCCACAGCAGAAAAGAGTCAGAAGTGACCTTGCGAGTGTCACGGCAGCTTAATCATGTCTCAACGCCTTTGCTCCTCTTTCTCCTGCAGCCTGACAAGGAACGGGAACAGATTCCCCACCTCCACCTCCACCCACCCACTCTAAATCCTTCATAGTTGTGTCAGTTGCTCCGTCTGTCACCTTTCCCAAAACTGTGTATGTTTGTGTGTGTGTTGGTTACAGAAAATAACTTTAGTGATGAAGAGAATAACATCTTAGACACAGACGTTGCTGTGCAAATGTGCTCCTCTGTACCCTGTCTGCTCATATATGTATATAATCTGTCAGGTCTGTATGGCACAAGTCAACTGCACTTAAGGTTTTTTTTGCAACAGAGGGTGGGAGGCTGTGATTGATTGATCCGTCCTTAATGTGACAGCCATTATGTTTGGTCTGACAGCAAAGTATTGAAAGGTTACATTAGATGTAGCAGCTACTGAAGCAGCAGGGTTCTGTTACTTATTTCATTATGACCTTTCTCTTCTCTTCTCTTACCTCTCCTGTCCTCTCTTCTCTTTGTGAATCAAACAATTTGTCGTATCCGAGGTTGCGACTGGCAGATGTTAAAGCGGTTTCCTGATGGACAGAGTTTCTGTTTGAGTGAAGAATCAATGTGGCTCAGTGTAGGCGCCTGTTGCTGGGGGCATTTTATGTCACATTTTGGAGAAAAAACACTTGTACCACTGACACTAATGGAGGAACAGACGGGAGGTGTTGCAAGTCTCGCAGTGACAGTTAGGATGTAATGGTAGCAAATAGGAGTGAGAAATAAAATGATTTTTTTAGCACTCTCTTCCTTCTCCTAGATAATACCTCAGACGGAAGCAGTTACACAGACTTTAGAGTGACTAAGCTCAATTTACATAGAAGTCTGCCGGTGCTTATTGCCGTGTTAAATCTTTCAGCTACGAGAGAAACGTCTAGTGCTAACTCAGCTTCATCAGTCTCTCTACGGGGAGGATGCAATGTGGGAGCAGCGTGCTGTGAAATGTATGTTTATGTATGTGCATGTTGGTGCACTTGTGTGAGAGCGTAGGAGGAAATATATACAGCTAAGGCCTAATGGAGGAGAAAGCATTTCTGCCAAAGTATTTCAGATAATTAGAAGCACTGTGTAACATCATGTTTTTATGACAAGGAGCTGGCAGATTTAAAAAGCAAACGCTAGGATGCATGCAGCCAAACTCTGGCTGATAGCATAAAACAAGATGCCTGTTGCCAAACTGTTTGTAAAACTTAGTAATTATACTCTTTGGATTCAGTGAATGTGCATTTTTTGCTGTTATATAGAAATGCTACCAGAGCTATTTTTGCTAATGCACACTATGTATATCAGCAAAAATTATGCCCTGATGTGTACTTAAAATATCATTTTAGATCATTTTTATGGGATAGACTGGCATGAGCAAAAAAAATGTGAAGACAGATGCCTAATTGGTCAAAAAAACTGCAGTGTAAGTAAAATATCAAGAACCCAGAACCTTTTAAAAAAGATTAAAAGTTGAGATACTTTTCCAGTTTAGGAAATTAGCACTAATGATGAAGAGACTTGGACTCCCTGTGTTAACTGAAGCTGTTATATCCATTGCTCTTCCCCACACAGTCATCTACTCTTTGTCTGTTGAAAAATGTTGCTGGCGCTAAGCCCGACTGTTGCCTTTACCAGTCTGTTGCAAAAACCAATCAAGAAAGTTCTCAGTGGTCTGTCTAATTGTCAGCGATGTTTCCAGGGATAGCCACCAGATTTGTTCTGTGATGAATTTGTATGTTAGGGTAATGGTCTTGGTTCCGTGATTTTTCAAACAGCCTTGGGATGGTGTCACCTTGGCAATGCTGCGTATATGGTTGATTAATCTACCTCTTGGGCCTTGTGCTCCAGCTGTCATGGTGGTTAATGTGTTTTGGTTATTGAACCTACAGTGAGCCACTGAATTTAGAATTGATGAGGCTGTCCAGAAGATGGAGACCACGAAGGAGAAAGTTAGCACACAGTGGGGTATATAGGAGGCATGACAAACATGTGTGAACCACATTATAAAAACACAAGGCTGCGCAACGTTGCTTTTATCAAGCATGTCGTCTTCAAAGGGAAACACGACACTGCAGATGCTAAGATCCTCCGTGTTGTTTCAATTCACTGCTTTGAATAATAATTTTGCAACGAGTGCATTATTTGCATTACCGTGCATGTGCGTGCAATTCATTTTGCTTCAAGGCAGATGCAGCAGCAGCTGTTTGGAGGACCTTCAGATGAAATGGAAAACACTGCAGAGTAGGAGGGAGGCTTGACAGAACAGGTGGTGATAAGAGAGAAGCACAAAGCCAGGTGACTCCGAGGGTGAGGAGATAGAGATGAAAAAGCCGAGAGACTTCCACGGTCATGTACGAAACAGAAGCCATACAGATCTAAGAGAAGATACAGAGCAGTTTGTAGCATCTTCAGTTAATTAATCCCAACACAACCAACATCAGAAGCGTGATTTAGAGCCATCAGTAGTAGTGAACAATCACACGTCAAAATAAGTGATAAATGTCAAACATAATGTCGTCATCCTTACCTTTTTACTTGACGATGCTTTTTTACATCTTTGGTGTTAAATCCCAAAATAGAGTGATGAAGAGATGACATATGTTGTAGGCCACCCCTGGACTTAACATTGTACTGGTTTCCTCAGCAAAAAGGGGATTGGGATTTTGGATTCTATCTTAAATTTAAGCTGCAGTTGTTAACTTTGGAGTAAATATCAATAACTTTATATATTCTATTTGGAAGAAAATGTCATAATATCCATGGACAGCTGTTAGTAAGTGCCGTGAGTATTGCGAACTCTCTGTTTTCCCATCATGCCTCTGTATTTAGGATTGGTAAAAACCCTATCACTCTCCTTCTATTTGCCTAATCAGTGATGCTATCTGTACTCTGTCCTAATTGGCCGGTTTACGCTGCACTTCTTTACGACAGGTGATGTTGGTAAGAACTGACTGGCTGTAAGTACCCAATGTTCTGACTTGTCTCTGCCGACACAGAGACAGCAGTGTGTCTGCAAGCGACACTGTCAGTCGGCTCGAGCTCAAGCTGAGACGGACCAGTTTACTCCAATGCAGCTTTCTTTTAAACTGTTTAGTCTCAGTTCAAACTGGACCTAAAAGAGAAAGCAGCAACGAAAGAAATAAAATGTGAGCTGGCACAAGTGGCTGCAGCGGATTTGCTTCCCAATGAGTCTCATGTTACCGCTAACGTTAGCTTGCAAGCTCATTAACAGAAGTTACCTCCTGCAACTTTAAGCTCTCTGGAGTTCATAACGAAAAGCTATTGTTAGACTATAAACAAACTACATCGTAGTCGCGTGACTTAAATGTGCTCATCCCAAAGCATTCAGTTTCTGACTTGATTTAGTGTGTCTACTGTTATTAGGTCAGACTGCACGAAATCAGCGTGATAATAGCCTGACCAGGAAGGCATAGAGGGTCTGGTGGGCTCGGAAACAATCAGTGAGCATCGAGTGATCGATTGTTTCATCTATGGTTGTGTGTTATAATGGATGACAACAGATGCTGCATCTAGGATGCCTCACAACCTCACAACAGAAACTTTTTTTTGACTTTTTGTTTACCTCCCACAACAACCTGCCTGTAGTAGTAGTCAGTGGTGAAGGCCTCCTTGCCGAACTTGTGAACTGCAAACGGTGATTGATCGGGGAGCAATGTGTAGTCTGTCATGTCTCTCAGCACGCATGGCAAGAATTCGACTCTATAATCACCTAATCTGACACAGTGAACCTTTTAGCAGAAAAAAAAATCTTGTAGTCTGCCCCTGGCATTAAGCTTCATTGTCCCCATTGGGAAAATTCCTTTTCACAGCACCCTATCCATCCAAAAGACAATACCCACCGAAGAACAATTCATATACAAAACACACAGAGGAAAACAAACAATGTAAACAGTCTAATTCACACTCTGGACTGTTCAATCAGGCCTTTTGTTCGGGGCAGCTTTGGCACCGAAGCGGGCCCTCCTGCACCTCAGTGCTCTGTACGTTAGTCCTGAGGGCAGTGGGATGAGGTAGAGGTTTAGTGGATGTGTCATGTCCTGTTTCATTGAGGTAGCAATACATGTAATGGCCATATTGTTCAGTTTTGTTAGGTTGAGGAAGGGGAGACCAATTATTCTGGCAGCTGTGGTGGTAATGTGTAAGTTTTCTATGAGACTCTCTCCTGATGGCATGATCTGATTTAGCTGGTGACTTCACCACTCTGTGCATCACTCATTCAGTCATAGTGAAGGCTGTTACTAAACCAACATTGTGAAGTGTCTTAGTGTAAAGTGTTTTCTTAAGAAGACATGGAGTGTTTCTGCTTTTGAGCTGGGTGCTCACTTAAAGAGCACTAAGCAACGTTCTTCAGAAGGTCAGCTGCTGAGAAAATTGACAGATTTGCAGAAAATGAGCATGATATTACTCCCTTAGAGTTACTTGACATAATGCTTTGTGGTGTAATGCTGTCATCATAACACATCAAAAGCCTCTGTGGTGCTCACAATTTGAAGTGTCATAGTTATGTCTTGAGTCATTGCGGACATTCTCTTAAAAACTTAATATTAGCCCTTTATTAAGCCAAAAGTCAGCACATTTCTTGGAGCAGCAAAGAAATACAGCATTAATTTTAGAATAAAGGGTCGGTCTTGGCAGTTTGATTCTGCTACACACACAAAAAAGGATAGCTGTCTTTTTCCATTGGCTTATTTTCTCCAATTTAACCACAAAACTGTCCCTTGGTCCAAATAAAAGACACATCTGTCCACAGAGAATCTCTTTAACAGTGTCATTAAGTTACAGTTCCCTTGCCTCTCTAAATGGGTGCTAGCTGGCTGCTCCTGGCTGGTGCAGACAAAGGCAGGGACTCGAGAAATAATTGGGATGCCATTAAATTGCCCTCACCAGTTGGTGTTAATAAAGCTCTGTTCGACGAAATACCCCAAAGACATCGTCTATTGGATAATTTATACCTCTGCTCTCACATAAACAAGTTACCTTTAAATAAGTAATGGGGCCCTAATTAGCTTCAGAACGTCACTTTTTTTTTTGTAAAGTAGGGATGCTTGGTTTGAGGATGATGACACACAGTTGGAAAACACAAGGTAATGAGTAAGAACTGGATTGATAGTCCTTACAGTCAATTGCATAACATTACATAATATGTTTAAATAATCAGGCGGCTCTTAAGGGTCTAAACATCATTTGTTGGTGGATGTAATCCAGTTCAGGAAAAGAGTGTCTCTGAAATTGCTGCAATGCTAAATATCCTAATTTTAGCACTGTTTGTAAAGCCAGAATATTCTGTGTCTGTACAAATGATGTTGCAGAGTAATCACATAACCCAATGAACACATTTGGAAAAATAAGGAGATGAAATAATCAGTTGGACTGAGCTTTAATTACTGGAGTTCATCTAATCTAACATCTGCACCTCTCGATTTTAGAGACACAGAACGCATCAGATTTTCCGTCAGTGATGACATTACTGCACACAGCTACATTATGGGAGACTTTCTTTGTTGTGTGGCGCTCGTTTCATTAGAGCGTCTGACACGCCGCGCTCTTCAATCACATTTGAGTGCAAAATGGACTAATGCCAAAGTAAGGATGAATTGTTGCCAGGAAGTGTTATCCCACCAGGACTGTTTAAACTGCAGCATTTTTTACTTCACTGCAGAATGATTAAGACACATTGTTGTTTTTAACTCACAGTTGCTTGTTTTGAATTATTTTCTTGATGGATTCTGGAGGGTTTAGGCTGTTGCTGTTTTTGCTGCTTGCCCCTCTTGTCCTCTAGTGTGCTGCATAAACTGATAAGATTAATTAATACCTCAAGCAATACTGCATGACAAAGCCACTAATGGGACAGGTCACAAATGTGCAGAATTATCTGCAAAGAGCTACAAATGGAGCTTCATTGCTTTGCTCAAGGGCATCTCTTCATTTTACTTTGGAAATCAAAATGAGATATACAAAGCAACAACAAACAGTTTTTATTATTTCTCCATCAGTTGATCATTATTGATTGTCATCTGCTAATTGTTTTGATTAGAAAGTAACAGAAAATGGTGTAAAACATGAAAAAAAAATCTCAAAGTTGTGTGTTGTTTTCAGATTGCTTGTTTTTGTTCAACAAATCGTAATTTGAAAAGCTACAACCAGGATATTTGACATTTTTTTCTTAATAAATTACTTAACCAATTAAGGCACTGTCAGTGTTAATGAGGAGATGAATTGTGCCGTCATTAAAAGTAACCCCTTGGTCTCCAGCTCCCTCCTGTAGCCAGCTATGTGAAACACACTCACACTCAAATAGTCATAAATTATGTACCATATTCCACAGCAAGTAGGTCAATACACACTGAGAAGTGATGCCAGTGCACCTGTTAATCCATTAATTCAACTTTTTTAGAGCTTTCAAAATTATGCAGAATTAGCATTTTCTTGCATATGAATCATCCTTTGTGTCCTTAATGTGGTCACATCCACTGCCATCTAACATACAGAACAACACAAGCTCAGTTTCTATACATTTTTCTTTTTCTTCACACACACACCCAACACATTGACACTTTCCTCATGCATGCCTAATTACCACATACATGGCTCAGTCCTCCTCACAACCACACAAACACACTGCCCACACACTGGGGACTCATTAATTCAATGGCGGGTGAGAGAAGCCCTTTGGGACAACACAACACGTGGACACGACACATAATACCGCTGACACCAATAGCTAGAGGTTTCAGCCGGCAAACAAGGTAACAAGCCACTGAGAGAACAAGAGGCCTTCAAATGAGCGAGGGTAGAGGGGACATGTTAGAACAAGAGATAAATAAAAAGCAGTGAGGATGAGACGGTGAGGGAGTGCAGCGAGGAGAGAAAATGAAAAGGAAACAGTAGCTGGCTTTCCATTAAAATGTGTAGCATTTTTTGTTTTTAACAAATTTTATTAAATATCAGAGTAGGAAATTACTCACATACAACACTAAACTTTCCTTGACAACAAAGCTTTCTATAACACTTTTAGTATGGCTAACAATGACAACAAAGGGAAAGGTGGAGCAAAATCTAACCAAATTTTAAGATAAGCAGCAAAAGAAACTGGGCATGTATGTGCGTCTCGACTACTTGAGTTACGTTTAAGCCATGTGATTTTTAAATGTCATCATTGATTTGCTGAGTCTGATGCCATGGCGCTTATTTGCATTTACAGTAGCACAATGCATACTGTATTTTTATGTGCAAATTGAAAGTGCACAAAAAAAAGACTGATGGAAACCTACCTCCTGATATTAGTAACTAAAATTAAAAAAAAAAAAATAGGAAAAGAAGTGAAGAAAAAAAGAGCGACTGCTGAGGCATCAAATACTTGAATTTTTTTGGGATGCCATATAATAAACAGAGCCAGGTGTATGATCCATTCGTGATATACAGAATGCCATTGAGGCCCTCTGGACAGATTATAATATCACAGTGTTGGCCTATCGTACTTGGTGTTTTTTTTCTGTCAGAGGCACCAGGGCAATACTTATTGACACTTGGTGTCTTGGATTTCAGGGCAGAGGAAAGGGCACAGGCCTGGAAATGGCCAGTGACATTTACAGAGAGGAGGCAGCCATGTGAAGACACAGGGACAGGAAGTACAAGAAGGAACAAGTTGTAGAGCCTCAGCCACATTAGTGCAACATCTTCATTTTTCAAATAGAGCATGATGTCCCATATGTGATCTTATTTATGTGGTAATAAAATTCATAGGCCAGATGAGATTTTGAAACCACTCAGTGGTGTTTGGGATGTTCCTGGTCACTGAGCTAAACAGCCAACATAAATTAGATGGAAATTGTGGAATTAAGTGTTTGTCATTAATACTTTGCAGAGCTCAAAAGTTCAAACTCTGTTTTGTATCAGATAGACTCTCTAGGTGTGTGTGTGTATGTGTGTGTGTGGATGTGTTTAATGTATATTTTATTAGATATTTTCGTTGACTATCATTTTGATGGACAGGATAGGAAAAATTTGTGATAAACAATTTGCTTTGCTTCAATTCAGTACAGCAGCTTGAACATGTTTTCTACCTTGATGAAGTTTATAATTTTCACTAGCCAGTTTTGCACATATGCAAATTTTATCTGCATCCACGTGCATATATCTGCTTTCTAAAAGAATTGGCTTTACTTACACTAATGCTAAAGGCTTTCATCTGGCAGACATAATATTAGGTGGTGGTGAATACTAGCAGCAGGAGAATACATTCACTCACAGCTTTGAAACAGCACACAAAGGTAACTGGGAAAAGGAAGTGAGAGCTTTTCAAATACATGATTATACATGACAGGTGCACTTGCTTGTTTCAGTGTCTTGGAGTAATTACATTTTAAAACGGCGAGCATCTCCTTCACTCGTAAAAAAAAAGTCAAAGTAAAGTTTTAGTCTTGTGAAGCGTATATTGAGTTAAATAACAACAGTCAACCCCTCGACTCCCTGAAAAAAATCAATGTCATGTTAAACTAAACAGGTGGCTCCCCTGAATCTTGATGATGTCTGTCGGGATGGCAGTCTGTGCCTTTCTCCCCTACCTTGGCATGCCCTTAATTGCTTCTTAAGCTCTCTCGAAATCCTTGCCCCAGGTTCGATTGTCATCAGTCATTGTAATTGGTCCAAAAGAAAACAAAGAAATGCACATCTCCCCTAGAGATTTTCCCTAACAATATTGACTTGACAAACGGCTTTGGTTAGATGCCGTGCTCGGATTGGAGCAGCAAATGTGTTTGGAGAGGTAAGTGGTTTCATTCATTTGAGTCTTCCATTTAACACCATTTCAACTGGCGCAGTGAATCTTGATAAGCAGAGTAGCACAATGGGGACATTTTCTTGATAGCTCTGTTGGAAAAAGTTGTATTTTTCCACCCTCACGAAACCATCCAGCAACACCAGAAAAACAGCAGTGATCCTCTCTGAAACATCGGCGTCACCGACCCAGCAGAACACATCTGCTAAGTCTCACTTTCCCTCTTTTTTTCAAAGGAGAGCACAAAGGAATTCTCATTGAGTTCTGTCTCACTCAACAACAAAACCACATGAGAGTTGGATTGCTGTTTGAAAGGCCGAGGAAACAGCTGCAAAGGCATTAGGGCAGGTGTGGCAGAGAGAGAAAAGCATGATGGCGGGGAACATCTGCTTAAGTGCTCTCCAACTCACAAAGAGAGATGAGAGGTGAAGCTCGGGAGGGAGTCAGTGGCTTGTAAAATGGCGATCCAGCAGAGCATGATGAAACAAACCTTTGACACAGGTTTTACACGAGGAGCAAGGCCCCCTAACACATTTTCTTAACGGTTGATAAACTTCTCTAACTTCCTTTTCTTGCATATTTGTCTTGCATATACAACATAATCCACTTCCTGTTTCTACAGGAATATACAAGGGAAAGAAAAAGAAAGAAAAAGCACACAAACCAGACAGATTTGTTACCTATTGATACCCTATTTTCTCTATCATCATGTCACTCTTCAATTAGACTTTGTAGAGAGCTTTTTGAATCAGAGTTAAGCAGGAATAAATACAACAGCTGTGAACAAAATGATAAGAATCCCTCTATGGATTTTTCTGCCACGAAACAGGAACAACAGTTACTTTTGCTACTGTATATGTATGACTCTAAATGCGACTGTCAATGGCTGTCACCTCAGCACTGCTAAAGCAAAACTGCCTTTGCAACTTCCGATACAAAACCATGAAATGAATTGGCTTCTTCCTTGTGCCTGTAGTTTTGTTCATACTGGCATTTTTCTTTCCTATAAGTTTTGTTGTTTCCTGCTGCAGAGTGGAAATCAAGCTCTGGTTGAAGGTTTTGTTACTCGTTAAACTAAAGAGGATAAAGAACTTGGAAGGGATTTTCAGAAGGCTTTTTCATCAGCTGCAACAATAGCTGCTGAAAGCTTTAGGTCCTCAATATGTCTTATATTAATATGTGTGAATAAAAAAAGTCCAGCATCAGACTGTGGGCTTGGGTCAGTTTCAGTTTAAATTTAACTCGTATTGCATAAGCAAAAAGCAACAAGACAACGTGATTAACACATTATGGGGTTTGATTAGGTTATAAATGAAAATGAATGACAGCCAGACTGTGTGCACTATTTGGTTTAGAGCTTAGTCTGCACAGCACTGTCACGTAACGTTATCAAGACACACAGCTGTTAACGTTAGCTAGTAGCATCAGGAAGAAGGGGTTTTTCTATAATTAGCTATGGCCGATATAATCAACACTGTTGCACTGTGTCAGTTGTGGAAGTTCCAAAAATGTTGGAAAACCTAATGCAACATGACTGTTTATAAAATAAACTGGAGGTCTGTTGAGGTGTTGCACAGCTCCATGTTTCAGGCCACACAGCCACAGCTGTGATGTTAGCTTAGCTGGTAATGTCGGGAAGATAGGGGTTTTCAATCAATAACTACAGTGGATGTAAACAACATTTCCCCGCTTAATAAATTGGGAAAGTCCCATAAATGTCGAAAAACTTAGCAACATTGTGTCTGTATTCATTACATTATTTCGTGTAGTAGGTTAACGTTTTTAAGTTTGTTGTACAGCTCCGTAGTACTCACACGGAGCAACAGACGTTTTCGTAGCCATGTCTCAATTCCGGACGTCAGTGAGAATCTCAAGGCTGATTGGCTGTCGCAACACAAACACTTTGTGTCACTCAGTTCATTTAGCTGAGTGACATGCGACACCTAGTGGTGAAAGTCCTGTATACTGGTCTGGTCTAGTATTTGGGTCAATATCAAACTGGTTTAAAACATTTCATTACTGGCCCAACCCTTCCAGTCTGAATCAAACGCTGTTGCACACAGACTATCATACATGTAAATGCTACCCTGTGTCTGTTAAAGATTTATCTAAATACAAAAACTTAAGACTTTCACGGTTGTTGAATAAATGTGTTTTCATTGCGTTTATGTATTGTTTTGTTCAACTTCTTTGTTTTATGCTTTACAGAATGTGAAAGAAGACACGAGTGGTGCAAAGAGTTGGACACAAAGTTGAAGGTGAAAGGTGAGTTAAGAGGTCAGTCATAATTTGTGACATCTCTCTCCCTCCCCACAGCCTCATCTAATTACAAAAGCTACCACACAGTCAAATAATGCGATTGTTTACGTCAGGTGATAGAATGGGGCTCAGGGGAAAATGAAATGCTGCCTACTTTCAATCAAACGTAATGGGTCATTACTGTGAAGCTCAAACACTGCGCTGAGGTGATTTAATGCTCACATGGATTAAAGGAATGAGAGAAATTTATTCAGACTTTATTGGACATAAATAAAGCGGGCTGCATTCTAAACTGTGACATTTTCTCATTATGACCGCCATTCGTTGACTGTGTAGCTGAAGACGGATGTTTGTGGGTGGCATATGAACACACTTGTTCCAGAATCGACCCCAAAATATGTCTGTGAACACCTGCATGGGTTGAATGTATATCATGAAGGCGAAGCAGCAAGAGTGACATTATCACATTTGCAGTGAAACAAAGGGATTCATGCAAATCAACAGCAAGTAATTTACTTTACCGTGCTCTCCGCACTGTTCTGTCCTGCTGGTGATGGCATTACATCCCATGACTGCCTACTTTTCCATCTGCCTCGTGGACTGAAAAACTTTGGGATGTTCTCATCTTAAAGCTGGATTGAAAGCCTTTTATGAGACACATAGTCTAGCTTAGTCAGACCTCTCTCCACACTACATTAGCGCTGGAGAAAGGTCTTTAAACCAGTCTCAATCGTCTTGGGTGGTGCTAAGCCCAGGTCCAGGATGCAGCAACAGTGTTCTTGCAAAATAATCTTGAGTGAGAACTGCAACGCTAACGCTATTTTGCTCTTACTGGTGAATGGCTGTATGTACTTTGTCGACAGCAATCTCCATGAATAGCTCTTGAAACATTTATGTTTGCAGGGTGGCTCCCCATAAATCTTTGCCTATGACTGTTTCTAGAGATCCATACAAAATGGAGCAGCTATTTTATCATCTGTGTCTGAATCTTGCCAGGTGTATGCTGCAGCTCCCCCCATAGACTGCAGGGTTTTCCCTGGTCCTCGGTTATGGCAACCAAAGGAGACATGACTAAAACAATGGCACTTTAATGCTGTATAACTTTATTTGCCTGTGGTAGCTCATGGCAGACGATACGCCATGCTGGATATATATAACTTTTCCCACAGATATGGGCAAACATGCAAGAATGTCCCTGTTGGACAGCAAATGTCCCAAACATATTAATTGTATTTCTTTACAGCTATCCGATGAAAACAACAAGCAGGCCTGCCTTATTGCATGATTCAAATCTTTGTCAAAACTTGCCTTTTACTGCGTGTAAATTTGGTTGTTGTGTTGTTTCTTGTAGGGACGTGGACTTTGAAAACAGTAACAGACAGATAGTGGAGGGGGAGGAGAATGCTGACTGAGGATTATACCAAATTTCAATTTCTTGTGACTCAGACAATCAGACACGTAATTCTTGAGACAATGAAATCTAATATTTGGCAGCTTATTTTTTATTATATCCAAAGTATTGTTACATATTTGTGCTGGTTTCACACTGTAAAGGCTTCTGGTTTCCACTGACTTGATTTCATGTTCTTTGAATGTTTGCTTCAAAAAAACCTACATGAAAAAAAAAAGTTGAAGTATCACACTTTCCTTTCATTTCCAGCTGCCTCGATGCTCTTCAGTGTTTTGCTGTCACTCACAGCCGCATGCCTTTTATATCAGCACAAACCTTGGAAACAATGTGTGGACGGATGGGGAACAACTTCTCAAACACAAATAAATGTTTCATATCTGATAGCAAACATCAAAGAAATGCCATGCAGTAGCTAGAATAGCAGAGGAGTAACTGACAATTCTTTGATTATATAATCTTCAGAATGTTGACATGACATTATCTGACAGAAATCTGCGTGAAATACCTTTGAGCTACAGTTAATCTACCACGGTGGGGCAAATATGCTGCCCTTACAGTTGGGCTTTTGAGACTTCATCAATATAGATACATGGCACTGAAACCTGTGGTAAAAAGTCCTGTTACTTTAATTTGATTGGGGAGAGTATTCAAGCTGGGGGACCTCCACTCTGCCAGGGCATCGCCAGCACTGACAGATCAGGATCAAGATAGTATATTAGCCACTAGTGCAAGTGATCCAATAGTGTCCAAGAAGAGCGCACTTTGTTTCCAGACACCATGGTTTCATTCTTCACACTAGTTATTGAAGTATCAGCAGGTGGAGGTTCTGATGAAGTGAAATAGGGCAGGAAAGCAGTTGAAGCCTCATAGTGAGACATTCACACCAGGATAATTAATCTTGTAGAAGCTCTGGCAGATTGATTAGCCAAAATAGATTGCAGGTGATATGGAACCTAGTTGTTGCAATGAACCATAATGTCTGCATTATTTCATTTAGTTCCGCTTAATGTACCAGGGCTGTGGCACCTTCACATTACCTGGCATGGAAAATTAATTGAAGGCTCTCCCAGACTCATACATCATGGTTTGAATATGTTATTCTGGGTGGAAGTCAAATTCTTTAACTTCAGAGGCAGAAGGAAGCACTTTAGAGGTTCACGCTCGGCCCTAACCTCATGGAAAAATATTACTCCTCATTTTCAGAAAGGTTCAGCTTCACCTTTGTACACGAAAGCTGTAGTTTTTACTAATTTTCTTTTCTTTGTGTCGTTTTCAAAGTGTGCTTCACATTTCTTTTTCCCAAAAGTTCCAGGCCCACGCTGCTTTCTATTCACTTTCCTGTGATATAAGAATAAATTAGCGGGGTTATGAAAATCACTTAAGCTGTGTAAACAGTCATAGTCAATCAAATCAGTGTTTAGTATTGTTATTACATTATCATTCCAGGGTACAACAGTTAAAGTGCTTATTGATTTGAATAGCATTCACTGCATGACATCACAACAGTGATGTAGATTATAATGCAACACAGACTGATCTTTACTCTGATACATTATATGACTCTAAAAGGTCTACAAATACAACACGGTGCAGATCATCATGTGTATATCGAAATGAATAAAAACTGGTTGATGCAAGAATTCATAAAAATGCACATTAGGCTTTCCAAAACACAGTTTGCATGATATATTCCGTTTACTAAAACCTGCAGACATATCAAGGTCAGACTAACACAATATCAGCCTGAAAACAGCCCAATCTCACAGACTGAAGTGTCAGGAACAGAATTGGCCGTTAGGTATAACAATTGCATGTTTCAGCCAATGCAGGTTGTCACGGTGAAAGGGATCCGATGCAGCATAAAGGACCCCTCACAACTTTCTGACAAAATGATTAGCACGTCAGAGTTTCTTTTGCCCTTTCTTTTAGTTTTTGTCGACATCCACAACATGTTACCCAATGATAGGATCAGAGTGCTTGTCTGTGCACAACGTCGGAACAAGAAAAAGGAGGAAGTTTACAATGACGATAAACAAGAGGCTGAAGTGGTGTGAAATGCTGCGAGATTCCTCTTATTGTATGCAGCATTGTATGAATAATATTAGCATACTTATCCTGTTTCTGCAAATGGTGGAGGAAGTCAACAGAGCCTTCTACTGCCATGTGATGATGAAACGTTGAGATTTTATTTCATTTCATTTTCTGACAGCGTAAGTAGACATTTATTGTTGGTGCTGTCAACAGAGGTCAGTCCAAGGCAAACTTAGCAAGCTATGATTGGTCAGACTGAGCTAATTCAAAGGGAAAATTTCAAACACTGATCAACTCAAAAGACAAAGATAGTGTGAAAATCTGATCCAGTGGATCTCAGTGGAATGAAGGGAGTCAAATTTATACACACTGATGGACTTAAGCTATGACAAAGTGAACCAATCTTCTGAAATCAGTGTTTTACTGTGTTAATTAGAAGAGATGAAGGCAGTGAAGTGAAAAATGATGAAAACCAACTGTAATCAATTAAGATGATCATACATCAAATGAATTATTACAGATACTGTCTCATTTTCCATACAACTGCCTCCCAGAAGACCTTGTCAGGCGTCCTAGGACTCCATTATGTGAAATGTGTTTTTATAATACACTATATCTGCACAAACACGCTGATATTTACATGCACACACCATCCTTTTTGACTAATCCCACACAGTGTCCCTCCAGTTTATCCAAGCTTGATAATTTCATGCTTTACAGCCTCTTGACTAAGCAAGGCCATTATGATCTTACAGCACATTTTAGACTCCTCTGTTCAGATCAATACTTGGTTTGCGTGGCCATGACCCAGTGACTCTGCCATAAGGCTATACCACCAGTCTAGTGAGATACAGATGCATGTCCCTGTGGTATATTCTACTTGTCAGTCAGACAACCGCTTTTTCATTATTGAGTAAAATCGACTGTGATTGTTTCAATGGTCTTTTCTTGATTTTTATACGGATGAATGTTGACCAAAGCCACCATGACTGAGAGAGAGGTGTGAGAATTTTTTTTTTGGGGAGTTGGGGGGTAATTTGCCTTTCTGGCAGGAACTTGCAGGACTCTGTGGGATAAAGAAGTCTAAACTATAGACATTTATTACACTCATTGCCCTTCCCCTCACAGGGTCTGTAATGTTACACGCCACTGAAATCACATGCACACTGACTGCTTTCAGTCACCCGATGGTGATTCAAGTCACTGTGACTCCAAAGCTCAATGGAGAAATTAACACAGCAGATTTTGCCATCGAGCATGAGGAAAAGTCGACTGCTTTTTTCTCTCGTCGAGTTTTCTTCTAACAGCCTGAAAGTTAGCAGCACTCTTTTGTGTTTGCGTGATGGGCTTGGTGCATCTATGCAGTTATCTGAGTGGAAACAGTAGGCTTATAGAGTCGAAGGACTTATACATGCTGTACCGTTGCCGTGTGAAAAACAAGTTTGGTGACATGTTAAC
>JAQFJA010000006.1:17890055-17903854 GCA_029874485.1 Naso brachycentron
GCTGACAGTTTGTCACACTGCTGTTACAATGAACCTTGTGTGGTGAGAGACAGAAAAAAGAAAGGTCTTGAAAGAGTCGAAATGGGGTCTTGCGTTCGGTTGCATTATGTGTACCGCTGTCTGTGGGGTCTTTGAAGTGTCATTTATGTATAAAGCATATGCAGATCAAAGCTGACTTTAAAACAAAGCTACTTTGACTTTTTGCTTTACAAAACTTTTCGGTCCTTGTAATAAAAAACTAAAACCTGTGAACCCACAAGAGGAGATGATTCAACATAATGAACCCAACAAAACAACTGTGTACAGCCACTTAGTGTCTCATCGTAAACGTTTATGACCGACTAGTTTTATCTTTAATACAAACATATGCAATCTATTTGCAGAGGAGCGATGAAGACTCTGGTTCCCTGAAAGTTTTTTTGTTGTTGTTGAAAACGGGCTTTCAAGTGAGCAGCAGGTAAGCAGAAGGTCAAGAACAACTGACAAAGTAATTAAGGGATTTTCATTTCACAGTGCGAGGCCAGCTCAAGCCAAGTCTGAGTGCAACAGACGCTCAGATGCTATTTGCTCACTTACTAAATGAGGAAATTGTGATGTTGCAGCTCAAATGTTTTGGTGGCTGTGCTCAGGGTTTAGTTGAATGACCTACATCCTGGTGAAAGGCGTTGATTTAGCGTTAAATTTGGGCTAAACTTTGACCTTAACCAAGTTAATGCTAAGCAATAATCTCTTAGGATCAGCATGTACTGGGACACCCACTTGTTTTTTGTCAGTTCATGCTGTCTTTCTCTTTCATTTTCCCTGAAAGGGTTTTTTTCTCTGGGCAGTGCAGTTTACCTTTTAACTGAGCATTTCCACCAAAACCTTCTGAACAAAGTAGACCTTTGTTTACTCTGAGGACCAGGAAGTGTCTGCTCAGGCCATTTTTTTTATTTTCACATCATCACGCTGTTCCTTTAGACTGATTTGGTGATCATTTGACAGCAGTTGTGCTGCAGTTGTTAAGAGACCAACGGAGGAAGGAGTGTTGCAAAATTTGGAGAGACAGGCCTATTTGATATTCTTTGCTTTGAGAGTTGTATTTGGACTTGGATACAATTACCAAACAGGCTTTTGACGCACAAAAGAGTGAGCAGATAATGCATTCTGCTATTTGGATCTTTCCAGTGAGCTTGACAAATTAAATGTAGGAACAATTAGATTTGGTGTCCTTGTCTTTTGGAAGTGCATCGCATAACTATTCACCACAGCCATCGTCCATCCAGCTTAATGCCTACAGCTATTCTCTTTTTCCAGCATCCAAAATACACATGATAATTTTCAGGCAACATATTTCAACAAATTTATTCTTCCTCGTCTTCTGCTGCTGTTTACTGGTGCGCACCTGCCGTTTTCTTCTGGTACATAGTTGATTCTAAAATTACATGAAGTGCTAAAATCTTAGTCTGAAAGTAACATAACATGGTGAAAGAACAGTCACAACAAGCACACACAGGACCATTTAGAGTTGTTGAAAAGTTTAATTGATTACTTTAGGTGGAGACAGGCTAACATTTCCCATTGACTACCAGTGTTTGAGCTAAGCTAATTAGCGCTGGATGAGCTCTGCCCGTCTCTTCCTTGTTGCTGCATGCACAGTCGAAAGAATGGCATCTATCTGCTTGTCTGGAACTTGTGAGGATGGCAAATTTAAAAAAAACAAAAACAAACAAAAAAAAGGGCGTATCCCTTTAACTACAGCTGGCTAAACAATATGCACAGATCAGAAAATTTGATCTGAACCTCCAAAGCCACCCAACATTTTTAAGACTGATGTCATGTGATTCACAGCAAACTTTGTCACTTGACACTCATTAGTAATGAATGCTGTGGCAACTGCTGCGATTATAATCTAATGATAACTTAATATATATGCAAATCCCACACATATGCAAAAAAGATGATGCTTCAAGATGCATTATTAACGTGTTTCTATACTCACCCAAAGCAGAAGTCAGAATCGAATGATCACAGTGAACTTTAAAAACTTAAACTCCTCAAGACTCATCAAAGTAAAAGCCCCCTTTGAAGTGGATCAAGGAAAATGTAAATGTGATTTGGACTGGTATTGAATACAAAGAATAGTTATCATACCTCACGGAAAGCTTAATCATCTCAGACAATCTGCGTTTAATTACAAGTGTGGAACCTTTGAAACTTATTTGAAACTAATATTAAGATTGTTTATCAATCAGTTTAATAAATATTTAAAGCTTTGAACCAACACATTTGTGCTAATTTCAAATGCTTAGTTCAAATACTGTAAAAATGACATTCCCCAAAATACAAGTTTTGTTAAAATGGATTGAAATGACCGTTTTTCAGAGGGCTTTGTAATGGAGGATTCAAAAAGAGATAGAGCCGTTTCGATCACACTTTAACTGCAGAGAGATTTGCAGTAGCAAGAGAGGGAGAATGACACAGACACGAGTTTCAGGCAAACTTCACTTCATCTTTGCACCACTGGGTGTTAAAGTCAAGGGAAATCATCGAGGTCAAGCGTGTTTGGTATGGACTGTGCTAGTATATCTTGCAGTGCAAGCTGAAAGTGATTTCTTATTTTTTGTACGGAGATACTTTTGCTCCCCTCACTGTGGACATTTTGAAGCAGTTTGATATCTGTTTCATGCCTGTTCAAGGCTTTGATATTGTAAAAAATTGATTACCCTCTACCAGCATCGTAACCTTCTAGCCTTCTATCTCCCTCTTACTCTCACTGCCTCTCTCATGTTTCTCGTATTTAACTTTTTCCATCAGTCTCTATTCTCAAAGTACTGCTAACATTTTATACTAATAATAAACCTAATTCAATCATTAATACTCAATTAAATAATGACCCTCCTAAAGGAACATCATATTTAAGTTAAATCACAAAATCACTCAGACATGATGGATAGTATCAATTAGTATTTCAGGCCTATCTTTGGCAAGAAGGTAAATTATTACCTGCTGGTCAATCTACAGTTTCACAGAATAGGAGTTTAGGCCAAATGCATTAGATCTCAACCTCAATTCAATCTCTTGTTGACCTTTGGCCCTGGCACCTCTGAGCTTATTAGGAAGTCAAATCATGCCATACCCTCAAACTGGTACTTCACTTCACTTCACTTCACTGGTGTACTTTACCTAAGAAAGTACTGGCAATTTGAGCATAAGGTTTACAAATGGCTTGGCTTAGCACTTAGCTCATTGTCAGGCAGGAAAGATCAGAAGTTTGTGACGCCCAGAATTGATTTCCTTTCTGACCAGTGTTCTGCTAAGGCAGGAAACGCTTTGACATTTTAAATAAAGTGTCAGTTTGCAAGTTCTCAAAGAGAGGTATTAAGTGTGATCGATGCCTTTTGCAGGATATTGAAAATGCTACGATGAGGGACAGTTTCGAGAGTGATTAGTTGGATATTCCTGTGCCAGACAACAATGCTTTATGGTTGCCAAGTTTGTATCATTAGCACCCGCACTTGCTTTTGATTTTGTTTCAGTGCGGTTACATCAAAATCTCAAAATTGCTTCCCGCGACCCTTCATATCCCTTTTGGTTAACAGGATTGATACCAAATGAGACTGTGAAAACCCAACCTGTTTTTAAAGGAGGAGATGCAGTTCTCCCTTTAAAGGCCAGGCGCATCACAAGAACAATAATCAGTTATTCTGTGGATGCATCCAGTCAGCCTGTTTTCTGTTCTCCACCTCCCATCCTGATCAAACACAACAGGCTCTCCAAAACAAACATCCGTCTATCCTGCAGGACAGCCAACCCTTCTGGGTCGCAGCTCGGACGAAATACGACCTTGACACTCGGAGGGTCTGCAGTAGCAAACACTCAGCATGAATTATACAAAAGCTGGAGGGAACTACTAAAGTCTTTATATAGGGTGTTAGAGTAACATAATGAACCTGCATGGAGTGGACAAGTAAGATTTGAGTGAATCAATATTATATTTCATAGGATGGTGTGATACTTCTGCATCATGAGGCTCATTTGGTGATCAAATAATACACAGGAATTTGTTTTTGTTGTGTTTGGTTTAGCGAGTAAATTCTATATTCTTCTCGTATGTTATGATGTTGGGAGTCGAGCAGGATGCCCTCAATCCAGGTCACATAATAGAAAGACAAGCAGCCCTGCAGTCATCCTTCGCTCTGTGCCTAGTGCAGCAAACAGGCAGCATGTATTTTTATGTCCTGTATGTGGCCGTCTGTCATCATCATGTCTCAAAGTGGTCTGATAAATTGAACATGCTCGCGTGATGAATTGACAAAGGGAAGCCTCGCAGAGCACTTAATAATCACTGCTAATTGCTCCATTCATTATCATTTGATTGGGGAGTCACATAAGGATCTTTGCTAGTCACTAACGCTGTCACTTGAGCCAGATCTCTGTCACTCTGCTTCGAAAGAAACTTTCTCTCCATAACAATCGAAAGAAGAAGGATATATGAGGAAAATAAGAAAATAATTCATGAACTCTCTGGTAGGAAGGAGGAACGTCATACTGGGATCAAACGACACAAATACTGCAACTAATAGAAGTGCGGGTAATGATGGAGTAATTGGAGGTCTGTATTTTTCATCAGCATATATAACATGATGAGCAGGCAACAAAGTTTTTTCAAACAGTTAAAAAAGGAGAAGCTTAAAGCGACTTGCTACCCCGTACTTCTTTAAAAGACAGATATTCTGAGAAGATTGAAAGAAAAGAATGAATTTTAGATCACCAGTGTCAGTTTGTGGTGTGTTCATCAATAGAGCAAACCAAATGCATATGTGTCCTTGATCTTCAAAACCTCTTTCTTTTCAATATCTGAAATCTGAGCCAGCATTCATCCCCACTCCTTTTGTCTTTGCTTTCTTGTAGTTTTATTTCTTCGTAAGCTGTCAAAGGAACAGAGGTGTCAGCCCCTTTCTGTGAGTTTGAAAACCCCTCCAATTAAAATACTATCGTAGAAAAAAGGTCACAAGGTGGTGATGAAGACGAATTGTTGTCTTCATTAACGTCAGCCTCGGTTTTTCTGTGACATTAATGATATGTAGAACAACTGAAGATTTGTCAATCACTCGCCAACTCGTGACCCAAGTATCCAAGAGTACAAGTGGCTTTTACAGTTTTAGAAATGGAGTTAAAGGTCCTTATTCTTAAAATATGTTTGTTCATTTCAGTTTAGGGAAATATTTTTTTTAATTGACAGCACTTATAATGTCTGTGGAGTTTAACTTTTTGTGACATAAATATGTGAGAAGCACTCACTATAACTCAAAAATGGATCACATTTTTACAAAAGGAAGTTTTGCTTTGATCTGAATGAGTAATGAAAAAATCCAAAGAACCACGCCACCCAGAAGCTTCAAAAATAAACTTACATGGAACTGATAACAATGCCATTGTCTTTATCATTACAGCATAGGAAGTAAGCACTTTGTACCTCATTTAGCTGTTATTACAGACCCTGTATGGCTTTATTACATGCAATTTAGATCAGAGATTTGGATGAAAAATGTTAGTATTTAAAAGCAACTGGGTTGGAGGTTGAAGTTTACCTGATTACAATATTTTTAAATGTGAAAGGGGCCACCAAAGGTGATTATTGCAGTGCAGAGCTGCAGTATTTACCTTAAGAAAAGCTATGCAATGAGTGTTTTTGTGTTGTTTCATTATGTGCTCTTTAAAAATGCTTCACAAAAACCTTTCTAGGTGAAAAATAATGATAGACCTTTAAAATGTCTTGACATTTCCCAGCTTAAATATTCCCACTCATAATTACACTGCAAACAAAAATAATAAGTTCAAGATAGAAATGATTGTTCTGTTAAAATATTCACCTATTCTACTGTCCTAACTGTGTGAGCTCTATTGATGACGGCCTCTACTAATCTTCACAAAAGGCTCCATTCATTATTCATCCTCTGCCCTTTCTGCTGCACTCATAACTCACAGAGGAAATCAGAGGTTTAGAGAAATATGCACAGATAGATTTTATTGGAGGGTAACACATTTATTTACGGCTGTTTAATATAAAGGCTTCCTATGTGTGGTCTTGAAGGTGAGAAACAGTGATGGTATTTATCAGTGCACCTGTGGTTAGAGCTCATATCGTGAAGTGAGGATGGATGAAAACTAATAACAATATCCATAACAAGTCTACAGGGTTTGATGGAAAACACACACATATTTAATAAAGCCCTGTCTATCACACATACACAGATATATATTGGAATCATACAGTCATAATAAACAGAACGCTTATGATCTCATATCCTACGCTCACTGCACACAGACATATAAAACACAAGCCTACATCCCCTAACTGGAGATTTTTCTCCCTGAGAAGCATCCATTTTCTTGCTCATTAACTGCTTGCATTCTCAGTCATTTCTCAACTATAAACAAACTCTTCCCAAGAGCAATTCTTACACTCAGAGGGAAAATAACAGAGCTCCACTTTTTTTTCTCCGAGTGTGTTACAATTCCTGTCAGAATTAATTTTGAAACCTAACATGAAATAAGAAAAAGCTCCGAATTCTTGAGAGGCTCTTGTGCATATTTCAGGTGACTGGCAATTGTTATCCCTATTCAAGTTGATGAAACAGTGTGAAGAGTGTGAGGATAATTTGTTCCAGGCATTGCCTTGTCATATATGTCTGGGCGTGGCCTATGTTGTAGATTAAAATGTTTTCTTCATACCTAAATGACAGAAAAGGTTGTTTGCTAATGACACCCCAAAACAACATCCATCCATAGAAAGGCAGCAGGGGCAGGCTTGCCAGACAAACACATTAAGCACATTAAGAACTAGCTGATGTTTAGTTAAGTCATGGTGACGATGATATATACATGATTAATGTTGTAAAATTTTCACAACTTCGTTAAGGCTTAGAAACAAAGGTTAGGATGTTGTAACCCTGGTTCATCAAACACTGGTGGAGGCCTCCATTGGACTCAGTGAGTATTACAAGCAGAGTCCAGGTTTCGGAAAAAAACATGGCTTTGAGGGAAGAATAAGTGTTAGTTCTGAAAATCGAGTAAGGTACGTAAGAGAACTTATGTAATGAATCTGATGTAAGTTAAGTACGTTATCTAAGTCAGGGGTTCCCAAACCTTTCAGCCTGCGCCCCCCAAAATAACGGTGCGAGAGATTGGGGACCGCCGTCGAGCCTGGAGGTGGCATATAACGTTGTGCACACAAAAGAACAACAGCCTAACAGCCATAATATTACATAAAAGCAACTTAGGAAAGTATATAACAAAAATGTATCCAATTAATGAATAAAAATGCAATTTTAAATTCTTAAACTTTTTTGTTTTTGTTTTTTGTAAGACAACTTGTGACCTCCGGGGGGGCCCGACCCCCACTTTGGGAACCACTGGTCTAAGTTAAGGTAAAATGAGTCAACTTTGACTTTTGCTTCACACAGGACATGAACTGCAGTCTTCTATGTCTGATACATCCATCCACCTCGACCTCCTCCTTATGTGGACTTCCATACATATTCACTTAACCTCCCTCCCTTTAGAATCACTATTGCCACTAGAAGCCGCCACTGAGCAATAACCTGAAATCTTTCTTTCTTTCTTGACTGCCTCACAAAAACATGGATTCACTGTCATGCAAAACATTGACCTGTTCAAAGCAGAGTTTTAGTGTTTAGTGTCCTAATGTGCAGGCTTTGCTTTTTTGACAGCTGTTGGATTCAAGTCAAATTTTAATTTGTGTTTTTTTTTTTAGAAACAACTGACTCCTGCAATAAACACCCAAGTCTCTTTGATTTGCTGTACATGCGGCATTATTCACCAGCCACCTGTTCGCTGAGGCTCAACAGTCAGGGTTCACATTTCACATTCTCTCTGTAGAGTCATAAGGCACATTTATGAGGAACTGGTATTCACACCTCTGGTATTTGTGACTGTATTGTAACATGGCCAATAAAATGCAGTGTTTTGATAATACATCCTTAGGTAAATCTTTGCACCTTATTGACAACATTATCTTTATCTTTATAAAATGTTACTAGAAGAAGCTGATCTGAACATATTCATTTTTAGTTATGATGTCCTAACATGAGGAATTCCACACAAAATCCCATAGTGGCGCCGGAGAAAAAAGTCAGGGGATCAGCAAAGTCAGACAGATTCATCCTCTGTGAAGTGTGAAGTGTAAAAATAAAAGTACTAATTCATCCAATAGACTGTAGGGCATCTAACAGCATTAGTGACATTGAAATGTTAGGGGAACTGCTCAAGTCATTTGTGTTCGTGGGACCATGAGTGTCTGTGCCAAAACTGTGTAGCAATCCATCCAACAGTTGTCAACGCATGTCACTACCAAAACAAAAATGTAAACCCTTATGCTGGTACTATAAGATAGAACAACACTTTAGATTTTCTCTTCATGTGTTCCTTAGGAAAACCCTTGAAGAAGTTGATTTATTCTATAACATGATGAATCACCATCACATCTTTCATTTCCATATTGTTTTGCCTGTACCTGGCAACCTGACAGACAATAGGCTTATGAGTTATGAGTCATAATTTAGCTAGAAGTTCAGTGCTGGGTTATGCTGTGAATCCATGAAAAGATTTGTGTCTTTGTCCCAAACCACACAGACAAAGGAAACCTCTCAGCTTATCCATGCAGCAACTCAGAAAGACAGACCGCTGCAGGATGACGGAAAACATGTGGGTTGAAAAGGTAACAGTCTCTTTACTTAGCAGCTTTGATGTTTGGGAAATGAAAGACAAAATATAAAGCCACAAATCTCCACTTTCCATAAAACAAGGTGCAATTGAATTATTGTGAAATTTAGTGTCAAATAAATGACTGAACACACGTCGTCTTTAAGGTCAGTTTGTTTAAAGACACGGCACCGGAGGAGGCGCTTACAAAGTGTGGGGTTACCTATGAGATAGTAGAGGAGACTCTGCTACTTTGTAGTTCACACTTTCAAAGGCAGAAATCCTTTCATAAAGCCTCCAGCCTCAAAGTAAATCCATTTAGGCACAATATTGGGTTAAATGCAGACAGTTTTCAGGTTTCTTTATTTCTTCTTTATTTCAAGGGTCCCTCTCAGTGCCCTCCTGTTCTGTTGGAAAAAACACACACACACAAAAAATCATGTAATTTGCAAGGCACTTAATTATTTTTGTATGTTTGTGACGTCAACCAAGATTGCCAGATTGTCGATGAAACAATCAGTGTGCACTACATGCAATTTCAAACTGGTAACCCACAACCCATTTGGAGCTAACTTGAATACAGCTGATGCAGCAGAAGCAATGCAACTTTTTTTTATTGTGCTCACAAACCAAGAATTTTATCTGAATGTTTCTCAGATGCAGTTGTCTTTACTTTTACTATAATTGCTTCTCTTAGATCCCTTAGAGCAACGTTGGAACTGCTTTATCAAAACTGCTGTATTATCATATTCAACTGGTGAACAGATAATAAGGTTTTACAGCTTTTGCCAGTGTGATGCCAAACTTTTCACCTCACCAGCCAGCAGTGTATGTTCTCCCATCAGATAACTTAGAAATTAGTCTTAAATGAGCTTAATTGTAAAAGTAACCTTGTCCATCTAAGCAGAGCTCTAAAATTCAGACCTGCATGCATCCTTAAACTTTGAGACCTGCTAACGGAAGAGAACATAATCCCTCACATATTTATTGTATAAGTAAACAGTAATGGAGGTAAGCAGTATAGATTTGGAAAAGAATGACTCCTGACAGGAAATCTATTGTGTCTACACAGCAAACACGCAGCTTAAGGCTCTATTTTTGAGACAATACACATCCCGTCTCTCTTCAGCGAATCCCCATGTCATCAGAAATCCCTTTCCTTCCTCTTTTATCTCTACCAATTAGCTTAAATCATTTTTCACAAGCTTGTCCATCATTGAAAGAGAAAATATGCCGTAGGAAACTGAATGAAAAAAGATTTACACACCTCCTAGAAGCAAGCTGTGGGATGCTTAACACACAAACACAAGCATTTAATACACACACCCTCGCTTGGGGTCTAATTTCTCTTCCTCTGTTTTGACGAATGGAATGGAAATGATTGCCTTGATGAAGATGAGTGGTTGTAATTATTTACAAATCAAAAATGTCACCAAATCAGATTATATTTTATGCTCCAGATATGCTTGTTTAAGCGGATGTTTTTAAGAAGATTATCATCTGGAAATGCTTCGTGTCACATACAGATATCAGCATTATGGGGAAGAGAGTGGGTTTGGAGACAGAGAAATGCCATGACCTAATAAAAACTAAATGCTTTCTGTTAAATTTGGCTCTTTAATGACTTTAGTGCACTTTACTCAGTGCTTTGGATTGGGGTTCTTCCTCCCCTGTGTAACTAATCTGCAATCCGCGTTTATTTAAACACAAAGGATGTAATCTTCACTAAAAATCTGTGCAAGCCAGCAACGTTGTTTGGCATAAATACATAGACTTGCTCTTGCATGTCTTTGTAAATATATCTCATTTGGCTCTGCATTGTTTGACGTTCACACTGGAGTAAAAACCAACCACCAAATCCTCGCTCGCTTGTTTGTCTTTAGGCCCTTTATTCAGTTTAATAGGTTGCTTTTCCCAGCGGCTGCTGCACAGCCTTCGCTTTAAAACATGTTACATTTGCTGCATGAATCCGTCCTCACCTTGCCTCTCTTCTTTGTATCCACTTTTCCCTGCATACAGTTCACCTCAGGCTAATGAAGGCAGAGAGAGAGAGACAATCTTTACTCTGTGTCTTCAGATGACAAATGAAGTTGTCATTCTCTTCAAGTGTCACCGGCCATCTCGGGCTGCACAGCATCCGTATTTGTTTTGCCACCTGTGCCTCAAGCTGTCTCCGACAGACTATAATAGCTCCCTGAACACCTGGCCAGAACAGTCACCAGCAGGGGGTGGTGTTTATCCTCACAATGTCAAATGAAACAATCTAGTGTGTCAAGATGGGCAGATGAGGGAAGTGTGGTCTTGACTAATCCTCTGAATGTTTGCCCATCAGCCACATCTATCAATCAGTCTTTCTTGTTAGAAGTCTTGTCTTTCTTCTTTCTTTGCTACAATCATTTATCCTAATTCAGGGGAGACAGAAGTTTAGAAGTAGTTTAATTAGTCATACTGATTTATTTTAAAGTGAATTTAGACAACTTTTTGGCTTAACATTGTCATTATGATGTATACTGTTATAGAGTGTAATACTGGTGGAAAAATGAAACCATTCGCTGCTAAACTGGTCTCCAGTACGCCTCGTTTTGACCATGAGATTTTCTTTGCCACTGGAACGAGGGTTTTGCAGAAAATGGAAAATCAGTGACACTCTCTGTACTCTCTGTCCTAATTTGCCGCTCTATGCTGCGCTTTTTAGCACCAGTGACATCAGTATGAGCTCATTAGCTCACTGTGGTCTGACTCGCCTCTGCCAACAACAGTAACTGCAAGCCACACCATCAGTCGGCTTGAGCTGGAGCTGAGACAGACCACTTTACTTCGCTGCAAATTATCCTAAAACTGTTTCGTCTCAGTTCAAACTGGACTTAAAGGAGAGAGTGACAACAAACCAAATAAAGTGCCAGTCGGCGCAAACATCTGCAGTGGATTTGCTTCCCAACGAGTCTCATGCTACCGCTAACGTTAGCTTGCTAGCTCGTTTGCGGAAGTTATCTCCTGCGACTTTAATGACTTAACTTCAAATGCTGCTCAGTCTGCCAAAGAAAAGTCCGGCAGGTTTCATCAACTATCTTCCCTCTTGAGTCAGCATTTCGTTATAAAGTCCGTGTGGGTTTTAGGATTTTAGGATTTGCGAGGCCAGTGCGCTTGTTACCCCGAACTGTAACTCATGGATGATGCTTGGCTGTCCTTTTGTCTTTTGACAAAAGCTTATTTTGTCTCTCAGTGATGGTGGGAGGAATCAGATGAGGCTTTGAAGTGGAGGAGCGCCAAAAACACACAAACAAGCTGTTAATGAACAGCCTCTGTGAGGAGCACAATGCTCTGGTTCCATTGGTTGGTTGTCTGGTTGTGAGGGGGGTGGAAGTGGGGGTGGGCTTGAGAGGAGTCTGCAGGGATACAGAAGATGTGAGGGGTTTTGATGTCGAGTCATTTATTCTCGGCTCTGCTCCCAAGGCGCCCGGGCAGCAGCATTTATTTAGCTGTTGTCGAGCTGTTTTTTGTGGCAGTTGGCGCCGTCAGTGAGCTTTTGTGGTATGTATTGTTTGTGTTTGAGTGTAGGCTTTTCCCATATGCAAACGTTTTTTTTAAAGGCAGTATGTGTGTGTGTGTGTGTGTGTACGTCTTTGTTATACTGCATTTCAACTTCAACTTCAAAGGCAGGCTTTAAGAAAGCTTTGCTGTGCTGTCTCATGCAACTCTTGTCCCTTTAATGAGGTTTCATCCTCCCCAAGACTTTGTGGATAACAAGACGGTTTAAGGAGTTTGTGTGGAGAAGAGATATGTATATATTCTTGTTTGTACTGTTGGTATAGATCATGCAGTTTCATACCCAAGCACTGTGCAAATATCTCAATCACCTCACATATTACAAGCCTCCATACTGCAATAATTTCAAGAAATTGAGTACTCCTTAACTTTACAGGCAGTGTTCTTTATTCCTGAGTCAGTATCTGAATAAATTTAAAGTGAGAAATAGGCCATGCAGTTACACAGTCATGCTTCATTTGGAGTTGAATGCGTCAGTTTGAAATGCCGAGATTTAAAAGTTTTTCATGAGTTTTGAGAGACGCCGTGTCACATCCTCATGCATCTTGCTCCCAGTAATTCGCCGATTTGTCGAGTTCCACCTGCCGAGCTCCATCAATTCACTGGTTGTTTTTCCAGATTGAAATCTGGTAGCTTGTTGCTCCTTGAGGCAGTTTATATTTTTAAAAATAAACACATTTATGCTACTTTGGGCCTTAGTAAAAGTATTACGCAGTCATGTGATGGAAACCTTTTTTATGTTCACATTTTCACTGTTTGGAATTTGCATCTTATGAAGTTCACCAAAGAGTTTGAATCCAATGGCTGCAGATTTTTTTACCCCTTGGCTGACATAAGGAGAGGTCTGTTGAACAGCAGGGAAAAAGGTACAGGAATCCATAGTAAGTGCCGTCTGCTGCTAAAGTGCTGCTTTTACAGGAACAGCATGTAATAGCATGTTTAAGTATAAATTGCTTAAGGGAGCCTCCATTAGATTCCTATCAAGAGCCTATTGCTCTTAGTTATAGGGTGTATTGATCAGATTCTGGCAAGTGTGTCCAATCAGCCTTTCCACTGAGTCAGCTAGGTGTGTGTGTGTGTATGTGTATGTGTGTGTATGTCTTGCATGCATGTGTATAAAGGGCTGTATGACTTCTGACCAGTCAGTGTAGTTTAAATACTCCTCTGGTTCATTGATTGTAGTAGCACATGTTCTTGTTCTTGTGCGTTACCTAGAACTTTAGACACCTACCTCAGTGTCTGAAAAACCTACTTAAAACTCTAAAATGTCCTTAATCATATATTTCAAGAATAAATTGCAGCAATTTGCTCATCTGGTCGTCTTTTTAAGCCATTTTCAGTCATATTTTGGAGCATTTTGCATGATGTGAAATGATCCAAAATCTTTCCAAAAAAAAAAAAACTAATCTCACATGCCCAGATGAGTTTTGGGAGTCATTGTTCATTGTTCTACTGACCACAAAGAGATCCCTTCTCAAAGCAATTTCAGTGTATGTGATGGGAAACAAAATCCAGAGTTTTTGTTCTGTGCAAAAATGCATTGTAAA
>JAQFJA010000006.1:17908410-17922561 GCA_029874485.1 Naso brachycentron
AGTGACAGACAGTTAACTTTGTTAAACTTTCCTAAGGAGGTGAGAAGGCAAGATTTATCCAGTGTGTATTTATTTAGTTCCTCCACATGAGCACATGAGCTGGCTTAACGGCTAGCAGCTGCTAAAGGACCGCTGTTCCCATGTTGCTTTGTCGAGTTGAGGAGTGAGAAGTGCAAGCTGTAAGTAACATTTCATCATTGTCCTAGCTGTGGTTTTTGTGCCAGTAATTGGACAAAAGGGGTTGTGTGTACAGTGGAGTGCGGAGGCACGCATTAGGCATAGAGGGAAGAGTAACCAACACAGATCATTTTGAGAGAATGCAAAATACTGGGTTCTACTCTATAGTGTTTACATTTTCATGATCATGTACCATAACATTAGCAGTTTCTAAAAGTACTGTAGGGAAAGAGTCTTGGTGACAAACAGTGGATGGTGGAAGGCTACAAACTAGTACCACCAATCCTGTAACTTTACCCACTTTATAACTTTAAATACGTTTCATTTCAATTCTGCTCTATTTTGAACAGATTAAAAACTAAAAGTAAAATAAAAAAGCAAGCGTGAAACAGCATACAAAAAAAGCATATTTTAAAAAATGTCATAATGTTTTAAATAAATGTAAGTTTAAATGCACTTGGTAAAAATTAAAATTGAAGAATGCAGAATCAACCAAAATACTATGAAACTATGTACGGGAAATCTGTAATCTGATAAATCTCTGATCATCTGTCTGGAACTAATGTTTCAAAAGAAATGATCTAATCTTGGAATCATAAGTGAACATGGTGCAATTCTTCACTCAGTAGCACACCAATACATATGTGAGCTGTCCCCATCTCTATCCCTCATACACAAACACACACACACACACTGACACATTGAGTTTATATGGTGCTCCACTGGGGTCTCACTACCCCTATAGAAAGATTACGGTGAGTTCAATAACATTTCTATTCACGCAGGTGGAAATAGCTTTCATAAATATTCTATGATGTTTTGGAATGCTCAGACAATAAAACACACCGTTCAGCTCAGAGGGAGCGAGTGAAAAACAGCAGGTTTATGAAATGGTTTCCTGACCTTCACAGCAACCTCTGCCTGTTTTCCACCTCGATGATCTTATGCCCTTGTCTTTTGAATACGAGTCAGGCTTAGCTGGAAGACATGACAAAGTCAATGAGATGTCCCCTTCATCTTACAGTATTTTAATGCCCACTTTAGCTACAGATGACTTTTCTCACCCCTTGTAACATCTCAATCATGTTAGAGCTTCAGACAGGTATAATCTATGTTGTAAACTCTTCAAAAATCCTGCTGACTAGCTGTCAATGCACACAATCTAGATTGAAAACAATTTTACACATAGTTTCCAAGGAGATTTCTGGGGAGCAAGCTTTTAGATCAGTTTGTTTCTGTGAAAAGAGCACATCACGTGGAGATTGGCTCTTGTCAGAGATCTGTCTTCTGGATTAATCAACCCCGGGGATTACACAAGGTAACATGGATAAAGCACCAATGGAAAAATGATTTATCTGTAACAGGAAAGTCATTTCTTTTACCACCGCATGAATTTAAACAGTTAAACCTTAGATTGTGTTTCACTTGTGCGATGCAACGCAGCCAGTTTAAATCATCCTTTTAATGCCATCAACCAAAAAAAACATCCAAGCTGTCAGTGTGAATCCCAAAGAGGGCAACCTTAATCAGGGGATTATATATATTTAACTTAAAAAAAAGAAAGAAATTTGTTGCATTTATTTTGATTTTTTAAGGTGTGTTAATCTCCTTTCTTGGAAATAAGAAGCTTTGAGACGTGACTCGAAATCCACATCAAGATTAATTGTCACATTTAGCTTAGTGAGAACAAATTATAAAATGTCATTTTAAAAACAAGCTTCCTTACCTTTCTGTCAGCTGTGATTGTCCATCCCTACAGTTGACTTCTTATAAATTGTACATACTGAGCAACAAACAGAAAATAATGGATTACAAGAAAATTGTTAATAATATTAAGAACTATTTTAAGCATTTGTTGCTAAAATTACACAAAAATAATTCATGTTAACCCACAATAATTAAAACTCGGAATATTAATAATAATATAGTTATTCAAAGAGTAGATAGAGACCTTGGTCTGAGTGTGACCCTGTGTCCGTTTTACATTTTTACACGATGTTAAATGAACAGTGTTTACATAGAGAAGTACTTTTGGTTATCAACAAAGCACTGAGGAAATCTCTGTCTGTCTCCTGAAAATGACTGAGAGAGCCCCTACACACCCTGACAGTGTGTGGTACTTCAATTAGAACCCATGGAAAATATAAACTCAACAAATGGTTCTACTGTAAAAACTGCACAGGCAGATTTGGGGACGTTTTTATACTGACTGATATGGGATTTTCAGGGCGTAAGCCAATGCTTACATCAGGGAGCAAGAAAATTCTGATGTATCTGCTGATGTTTATACACAATGCTGGCCGAATGTAGTTATCAAATATTTGTGACAAAGATATGTTATGGAGGCAGGATGTCTTACATTTGGACAAACTTTATTCCAAACATAAGTGCACTTAACAGTAAACACTTCATCAATTACTGTTGGAGCTGTCTTGTTGGCGTGTCTGTCCTTGTCCCTCTCATTGTCTCTGTGTGATTTATCCCTATTATTGTCAGTGTCTGACTTATTTTGTGCTGTGTTATGGTGGAAATGTAATAATCACACTGTCACAATGTATAGATGTTGTAAAGAATAGCAGCAGCTCATGGGGATTCTAAATAAACAAACAAATATTAGCGCATATCAGACAACATATATGCCAATATTGATATATCTGCGATAGGCCAATGTCGGCCAATAATATCAGCCAACAGATATACCGTTCAGGACCCTAGTCTCCCGCACATTCATGCCATCTCACACAGTGCATACTTTCTGTCAGAAATTGCCTGCAAAAGTTAAATTTTAATGTTGTGACTCAAGAAACACACAGTGCATCGTAGATCAGAGAGGTTCCCATAGGAATGCATGGACTTAAGTTTGACTCACATCCCTACAAATACTGTACACTATGGGGAGAGGAGGCATAGATGTGATGACATGGTATGTTTTCTCTTTAATTCCTTCTCATCCACATTACTTTACTCAGCAGCAATTTCTGCAGTGTCAGTTTGTTATAAAATTGATGCTATGATACGTTATCTACAGATCTTCAAACTCTTTCTATTATGTCTAATTTGCTGGTTGTACATCTGACGTACGGCAGCTTTATCAGTGTCAGAACCCCGGTAGTCCATGTTTGTGAGTGCATGTGCTTGTATGACCACGTTGTGAGCATTAGTTCCTTTCACATCCGTGCTGGTCATGCTCTGTCGATGGAGTGTGTTGTTGCGTTGCAGCATGAGATAAGAGGATCAAGAAGATACACCGCTGCCCTGGATGTGCGCTGGTGTGCTATCTCATTTTTTTGATCTTTTTTAGAGAGCAAGCTTGCGATCTTTGCCTCTAGGGGTCTTCTCAATATTTCATGACTGTGCAATGTATCTTTTGACACTGAAATATGCTGTGAATTAAACATGACTGGCTGCATAATCAAAAGCTTTTAATGCAAGTAGAAGGGGCAAGCCTCTTTGGGTTCGCCTTTTGATCAAAGAGTAAATGGCCACAGATTTTGGTGAATTTGACGAGGAATAGATTTGCTTGATATGGTTACAGGGACGGACCCGGCACTTCTTGGAAAAGAGACCTCTCTGCCCTTGATGCACCCTGACATTTATTACCATTTTAGTCACTTGTAAAACATATTCACTACATCATAAGGGCATAAAATAGCACTAAAAAAGTTGTTTGTATGGTATTAAATGTGAAGATGGCCTCAAGGCTTTTATTTTCTTGCAGAAGCATCACGCAATGATCCTGGTATTCAATATTTATCATTTATAAAGTCTTTCACTTATAACTTTAGAATTAAATTAGCAGCCTTTGGTATGTTATAGTAGATGTAGTTAGAAATCAATTGACCATTTTATCTTTTCTTTTATCATTTTGGAATTTGGTCACTCATTTTGTATTGTGGCTAGGCCAACCAATCATCTGGCTGGGATTTACACATATGTTATACACAAACTAGGGCCTGACCCTTAACGGATATTTATAGCTGATGCCAGTGCTGATACTGGGGAGTAACAAGACTGAATATGATTATCAAATACTTGTGACAAGACATGTAATAGACTCAGGATATCTTATATTTTAACAACTTTCATGACAAACATCAGTACACTGAACTTTAAACACTTCATTTATTAGTTAATAAATAACCGACTGCCCTCTGCTGGACAATTAATAACACTAGTTTAAATCTTTTGTCCAAGCATTTTTTCGTGCTTAGAAAACAGTCTGAATATCAGAGCATACTGGAGAACATATACAGTGACACTGATACATCTGTGATAGGCAAATATCGGCCAACAATATTAGCAAACAGATATATCGGTCAAGCCCTAGTGCAAATTGTTATTTTACTAGATATGAAAATTCCAAAAGCCTTAAAAAGCAATAAAATACAAAGCTCTTATATGTTTAATCTTTTCTCCACTAACGGTTGTACTAAAAAGAGATGCTACCTTCTTGTAAAATGCACATCCAAAACTGATGCAGGGGTGCATCTGCAGAATCACCTACAAGGTAAATGGACTTTGTCTGACTTCATCTTTGACTCATCCCAATTACATCTCATATGTGCTTCCATGCCATGAATAAATGATCATGTGCAGAACATGGAGAACCGAGATCACACAGCATGACTCCTGTCTGTGTCATACCCACAAGTGAATGATGCATCACATTTCAGCTGGGACGAGCTCAGATGCCATAATGCTCCTAATGTGCTAAGTCATGTACTCATTTTAGACCCATCAGTTAAGAAGGTGCCAATTTTTGTATGAAAATATGATTTAAAAAAAGATAGAATGAATAGGATGGATGAGTCTACTTTAAATGAATTCAGTAAATCTGACTAAATCATTGCGCTGTAGATGTCGAAGGTAGGTTTCACTGTAAAATACTATTATGAAGTATTCCTCTCAGACTTTTTTCAGATAAACTACATGAATCACAGCCTCTTTTTAAAAATTTTGTTTTGACAGTGTTGACTTACCTCTTGAAATGACCCGTTTCTTTTTATATTGCACCCTTTGGTTGAGTTATAAAAGACTTAGTCATAAATATGAATTTTGAAATTAAGTTTAAGGCCTGACTAATGTGGGTATGCGCTAACCAAATTTGTTGCCCTTTTAATATTTCAGGAAATATCCCCCCTTTTTCCTCAAAATATCCTCAGCCATATATTAAGTAGAGCAAAGAGTAGATAACAAGACGTCTTGTTTTTACTAAAAGGCTTAAGAGGAGAAATAATCAGATTGTTCACACTTTTAAAAAGATGGTGAACACACATGCTCCAGTGGCTGCCGTCCCAGCATTAAAGCTACAATTATTCTTAAAATAATGGTGCTGTTGCAAAATCTGTTATTCTCTATTAGAGTAAGAAAGTTGAATTGTGTAGCACATCTATTTTTTCTGCATAGTTCAGAATGCCGTGTCCATATTCTCTGTGTTTTTGTACAGTCCTCCTGTAGTAGCAGTATCATGACAAAATAGCCTGAGGCATCAAAGTCAGAGGTGACAGCAGTTCAACCAGTTTCATGGCCTTACTAAAGCTAATTATTGCCTTATTCACACAAATTATAATGCAATATATTATACTCAACGGCTATTTGTAGCACAATGAACGAGTGAGCAGCGAACAAAGTTTTAGATTTATCATCTTGTTGAAAGGAGCAAGGAGCTTCTCTCAGATCTATATATTCAGAACATTTGTCATGACGCAAAGAGCTGAAAGGACCAGTTGGTCAAGGTTTTTCACATTTAATGATCCTCTCTGGGACTTATTCCCCATTTCTCATCCTCACTCTTTCTCATTCATTCTGTCTCCCACTCCTTCTGAGGAGAAATCCCAGAAATATGGATAAGGACTGCCCCACAGAGAATACATGACCTCATTTCCATGTGTCACAGTGATCTAATAGGCTTGGACTCTACAAGCGAGGATCTGAGGGGTTTAAAAATGTTCTTACTTGACTCTGTCTGTTTGGACCTTATAGATGGGGATAATGAGGCCCTGGCTGCAGAAGCACCACCTCAACCTCTGCCCACTCCAGAACCAAAGAGGTCGGATCAAGTTAGCGATTTTATCCAAGAGACATGCAAAATTAAATGTGGCAGATGTGTGAGGTGATTAGAAACGGGTTTCTTTCCTAAAACCAATGATATTTAGTTAATTTAACCTAAAAGAGAAAAACACACAAATTTAATTACGCTAAAGAACTTTGATTAATTAAACAAATTTAACAAAATACAAAGAAAAGAAAGTGCGTACCTTTGAGAGCTTTGTGCAGTAAGTTAGAGAAAATAATCCTGACATCGCACCACTGGGATTTCGTGAAGAACCTCTTCTAACGACCACTGAGAGTCAAACTTTAGCAATGAAGGTTGCATGTAACTAGCAACAATCAGCACTTTAAACCAATTAGAAGGTGACAGGAAGCCAGAAGACATTAACACAAAGCAACTAAGCAGTCTCCTTCCCTACTTTTCACAAGCCCACAAAGGAGATGTCACTCCTTTTTTTGGTAATTATTATACTCTTTTAATGATCCTTGATGAAGGAAAAATATTGTATTTAATAAATAAAGCCATAAATGTATGCAAGTTTGTAAATTTGACATGCTTAAGAGCAGATTAATTCACCCTGCAGGCAATTCTTTCTGGTGCGTATCTATGTCATCTTTTTATTTATCCTTTGCATTGTTGTGAAGCCGCATTGCTCTTGTATTATCTCGCACTTAAATGAGTGCAATGAAAAATAAAGTCGTTGCATCATGCACATGTTAACTTGATTCTGAAAAGTCTATTTAGCACTCAAACTGCTACTTCTGTCAAAGACGGCTGAATATACACTTCAGTTCATGTTTTTCTATTTCGTTTCGCAGTTCTTTAAATTGGCATCACTCGGCACATTGTCTTCTCAACCCTGCTCCCAAAACTCCACAGCTGTCTGCCCATCATAGAGCCATCAACATCTACAAGTCAACCCCCTTTTCCTTAAAAAGCCGACATCTTAGAAACAAACCACTTAGCAAACACGTCTCTTTCAGCTGTGTACACTTGCACAGAGGGAATGTCATCGGCTGAAAGTTTTTAGTTAGTTTAGTTATCCCTTGAGATAAAAAAAAAAAGTGTTACACGATTCAGTCTTCTAAACTACTTCTCATCAAGAAAACGCAAACAGATTACTGCCTGTCCCTCTTAGTAATGGGGTAAAATATTTCCCCCATCTTAGAAGCTTTTGATTGTAGGATTTAAATTAATATAGAATTTCATTCTTGTCTAAAGCAGAGACTGAATAACAACAACAGTGATTTTTCTGCATCTGTGCTAAAGCTACAAATGTACTACAGGAGCTTTTGTAAATTTATCCCCGATTCACCCCTCCTGAAAATCGGACGATATTCCTGGTCTGGAACGTCGGTCTGTACCAATGTTCAATCCAGATTGCCTTTTAAAGTCTGTGTAAATTGATTTCAGAGCTTTGTTTTTGAACACACTATAGATGTTAGAAAATTATTGTTTAAAACATGTAAAAATGCTAAGAAATATGCGGAACTGCACTGGAGTTGGAGCCTTTAACTGTTTTGTTCACCAGTTTCCTGTCCAGAATTTTCTGGGCATGCTGAGGTGGAAACTTGATGACACAGTGGCAGGCATTTGACCCCGCCCCATGCCTCGCCCCCTATGCTATACGGGAACTGTTGCACCTGCAGAGTTATAGTGGTGGTGTTTGACTGGCATTCAGACTGACAGTTGATGCTGTTCTGTGAGGGGGCGTGGTTTCACCACCTGCAGCTGACATACACCTCTGGCTTCTTAGAGCTAGATTTTCCATGGTTTTAAAACCTAATTTATGATCGTAGCCACTTTTTTAATCATTCAAATTTGGCTGGATGGTTAATAACACATTTTTCTGTTGGTTGACAAACTCAAATAAGATCTTTTTTTGGTGTTTTACACAGACTTTATTGTAGCTAAAGGTTTTACTGATCAGTCTGCCAAGTTTCATTAGTTTTTTAGTATGTGAAGTTGCCAAAAAGGCATTTCATTTGGCACAAAAATAATTGCTTCAGTTACAAAAGGTCCTCGCACCATTTTGTGCTCGAGCCCTCATGAGAGAGACAACTTGTTTGTCCCAGAGCAGCTGATTTTGTTGCCAGGCAACACTAAACATTCTGACCCTAATATTAGCTAACATTTTTAAACTGACAGTTAAAATCTCACCTCCTTTTCTCGATGAAGAAAGGACAGCTTGTGCTGAATGCATTTACCAAACTGTGTCTCATCTAGAGGTGGTCAACCATCTGATTTGTTGTTTGTCACTGCAAAGCATTACTACAGTTGTTGCACCACGTCAAACACTACACCAGCTGTTAGTCGAACGGGGAGGACCAACATGCAACATGAGCAGGGGCGATCCCAATTTTCTACCTATCAAAATTTGCTCAAATGTCATTATCACTCGATTTGAGTTCCAGTTCAGAATAAGCATGATTGCTTACCCAGAGCTGAGGAACATAAATACCTTTTCAATCAGGCATTGTATTATGTCCCTCACTGTCACAGTAGAGTGAATATAGATAGAGCATTACACTGTATGTGTTCCCAGGGAAAATAATTGAATAGCATGGATCCAAAATAACCAACTACTTTACATGTAATTGGCTTACTCAAAGAATAAAACCTCCTATTTTCACCGGGTATCATCCACTGAAAGTCCATGGAAAACATGAAGTCAAAGAGGAGCAACACAATGAAATGGGGAGATGCTTAAATCTTCAAATGAATACAATGTACATCTGTTGTTAGCTGGTTTACATAAGCAATTTTCATGTTAAATCAATCTCTAAATATAGCTGATAAAAGCAGAGAAACGCACAATGACAATGTTGGAAGAGGACATCCTGGGCAGATGCTGCATCAATTATGCACTGAATGACAACTGGATGCTGGCTGGAGCATAATTAGTCATTAATGGGTATGTCAAAAGTTCACAGTCAAACAGCAGTACATCATGGCCTCCTTTGTGCAGGGAGGCACAAATTCCCAGTTCTATTAAATGTACAGTACATTACACTGAGAAACAGGATATCACAGAATGAATAAAGAAGGAGTGTAAGTAAAATCTGAAAGGTTGTAAAGTATGCGAAACAACCAGCAGATGAAAACAAGCCTACCTGAAGCTAACTGATCCATCTAGGCTGTAATCTTTAACCCAGCACCCTCTGACAGAGATAAACATGTTTTGTTGCAGCAGCCACGTGAGGCCTTCATTAGGCCCCGTGTAGCTGTGTCCATTGAAGCTCTGGGATCTCTCGAAGATTGATCGTGGCAGGCCACAGATCAGTTAGGAGACCTCCCCCTCGTTCTGCCGCTGGTCCAAACCCAATAGTCTTTGCTAGGGAGGAGTGTGGGGACCCTCACTCTACACAGAGGCAATATCGTCTGATAAATTGCCTTTCCTGGCAGGATTATACACTGGGGTGTTCCCCGTGGTCTTTGGGAGCCATGTTTTAGAGTTTCAGCACTGTGGGAAAGCGGTAAAAGTGGTGCAATTTTTCATAAGTGTGGACAAGGAATGATAGCTTTAAATCATGTAAAAAAAAAAGACATTAAATTAAATGTGGACGTTAAAACAAAATACTAAACTATCTGTCGTTTATTATGTGCGTATTATGTAAATGAATCTTTACTCAATGAGCTGTTTTTTTTTTGTAATGTGGAGAATCAGTCTCAGCATTTAAGGAAAGTAACCGCTCAGACATTTATTTTTTTATGGCAGACGCCCACAAACAGCCACTGGACAGTTATAAACTCTGAATAACAGTTAGTTACTGCAATGAACTAAGCTCAGAACATCTTACAAATGGAAAGAAATGACAGAGAGGATAACAAAGAGTAACAGAAAAAAAATACATCCATACCATACTTCTAGTTTCTGTTTCGGAGCAGAAGTACTAAAAACATGGTGGGAAAACCTACTGTATGTCTAATTTTGCCTTAAATCCAGACACCACAGATGGGAAAAAAAAGAGAAAAAAAAGGACAAAAGAGGCAGAAATATATTAATTTTTTATCCTCCTCGTGCATTTTTTATTTTTTTCCTCCCAAGCCACATGAGCCCCATTATGTCATCGGGCTTGAACCCTGGTATTCTCCTGCTACGGCAACAATTCCTGGATGGTTAGGGCTGTGACCTCTCTTCAAAACCCAGAAGAGTTCCAAATTCTGTCTTAGATGTATCTCAGAATATCCAGAAAAAGGAAGCAGCGAGTAAATTTAGAGTAAATAGAGGAGAAAATAAAACAGATTTGTTTTGTTACATATTGTCGTTCTTGTAAGACACCATCTCTTGTGGCTATCCAGATGGCATCGCTGTGAAACGCTGCACACAGCGCGCAACTATCATTCAGTCTTTCATTACTTCTTGACAATCACTGTTGCACTGTTTCTTTGGCTGGCATTCAGTAAAACATCACACCCAGACTGTTAAATCCCTAAATTCCTTGCATTTTTCTGCCCTCAGGGAACTCCAGTAGGACCCATGTTGTATTTCCATTCCTCTAACAGCTCACACCCAGAGCATCTGAAAGCGAGCTGACATTCAGGCCATGCAGTGACTCGAAGGTTTTTTCCAAAGGGTTGGCCTGTACACGGGTTCACTGAAACAATGCAAAATGATGTGGCTATGAGGGGAATGTCTGCCAAAACTGTTGGGTGCACTTTAATTATGGAGAGGGATTGTGCAAACCGCCTGACTGGCTTGACATTATTCAAAAGTAATTAGTTGCTTGTTATTTTAATTATGGATGAAAGGACACAAGAACAGAATTAACTCTGAAATGGGAGTGCTGCATTGCCAGAGACAGAGAGAGACAGGGAGAGGTTTTTTTGTTTTTTTTTAAACACACTGCAATATTTTCAGAATTTGGTTGTAACCTGCTCAGAACAAATGTTGTTCAGTGTAAACCTTTTGCACTATTTTGTTCAAAACTATCTTTGCTCAATCACTCCAACCTTTGTGCAGGCAAAAGGAATCAAAGTCCCTGCTTTGACGGCACAAGTTTTTGCATCAAATGAAACACTTTTGTTGCGGTTCAGCCCTCCTTTTACGTGACAATGGTGTGCTGGCGCTCCTTAAACCACAAACATTTGAAACCTGATTCCAGAGTGCAGTCTCTGAAAACTGCAGCCTCCTTTTCAACTGTGTAAACTGGCAGAAGACATGACTACGCTAATGCTAATACTAGCGCAAGTCAATATATTCTGCAGTTATAATTCCACTGCCTACTAGTGGCGTGGCATGCATACTACAGCACTTTTGGTTGTTCATGTAAATGCAGATTTTTTTATAAAGACACAAAGGACAGACTTTTCTGTTTTTAATAGGGCTGCTCTCCTTCTAAATGTGGCCTCAGATAAACAATTTATGAGGATGAATTGAAAGTCAAGTGGCCTAAACAACTCATTATGTTTTTTACAGCCCTTTGTTGTGGTTGATACTTCATTACTTCTCAAGTTTGATTAATCTGGAAAAGTAAGGGTGACTCAAGACTTCAAGACTTTTTGTACCAGTAAGCAGCAAGTAAATTTGAGGACCTTCTTACAAAACTGTTACTTTTATGTCATATGTTCCTTTAATGGTTTAATTGTTTATTGTATATGTAAATTACTATATATAGGATTCAGATTTAAAGCTGAGTTTGTAACGTTTGGAATTCAACCTAGCTGTAGCATGAGACTCCTTGGGAAGCAGTTCTGCTGCACCCTCCCCTCCCTGTTTTTGCTCCAGCTTGCACTTTATTTCATTTGTTGTCACGCTTTCTTTTAAGTCCACTTTGCACCAAAGATTCATGACGGGACGAAACGGTTGCAGGGAAAGTTGCAGCAGAGTAAACTGGTCCATCTCAGCCCAACTCCAGCCTGCTGACAGTGTTGCTTACAGACACTATTCTTGGCACAGGTGAGCCAGAGCGCAAGGCATGTCACTGGCTAATCAGCTTTACCAACATCAGCTGTCACTAAGAAGTACATCAATCAGGACAGAGTGTACACATAGCATCACTGATTGTGATGGGAGTGTTAGGATTTTTACACTGCTGAACACAGAGGCATGGGAAAACAAAGAGATCTCATCTATGGGTATTATGACATTATATCCAAATAGAACACAAAAAAGTTGTCGATGTTTACCCCAAAGTTACCGACTGCAGCTTTAAATTAAAAAAAAAAAAAAAAAGGTATTACATAGTGTATCATAATGTAGTATTCTCTCCTAGCGAACTATATTTATCCTGAGGGACTGCAGTGCTACAGGCTTCCTACAGCTTCTTCAGCCACTAATCTTTCTAACAGCATCTTGATACCCTTCTGGGGCTCTGGATAGATTGCCTTAATTAATCACCAACATACTCAATGCACACATAACAAGTGCTAAGCACTGGCCAGGTCGACCATTAAGTACTCCACAGGGAAATGTCTGGCGAAATCTGGGAGCCACTGAGGTCGGCTTTACACAAGGGACAGCAAGCAATCACTGATGTTAATGCGGTATAAGCTTTAGTGATGTGCACTGTGCCAACAACAACAGTGTATATGTATGTGAGTGTGTTTTGATGAAGATGCAGTGTAAGTTAATTCCATGAGCAACCAAGAAATCACGTCACAATGCTCTCTTGACACAAAAGGTCCAGCACCAAAATGACAGTGAAATCTAAAATGAGGTGTTAGGGTCAACAGAAATTTAGAGTTTGTTTAAATTGTGCTTTTTCATTGAAAGAGCTTGATTATATTCAATGTTTTTGTTTCTTTCAGAGATAAATAAATGTGTCCATGATGCTGATATTTGAGAATTACGTTACGCCTTTCCTATTGAGTCATGTGACACCATCAAAAGATGATTTTAGCTGGAGAGAAGGGATGCTGACAATAACCTGACAATAATAAACCATTTCTGTTCCTTTACATTCTTGCTTTGTCAAAATTGTTAAGAGTGAAGCACCTTAATGGCTGTTGTCACTCGCCATTAAATGTCAAAATTCATTAACTGTAATTATTCTGTTTGTTTGATTTTGCAGTTATGATTACAGACTCTCTCTCAACCTCCCTTCACTTCTGTTTTTAGTTTAATTTATGCAAAAAGCAACAGGAAACACAAAACAAAGTCAAAGATGATTTGAATCTGTAACATTGCTTCTTTCTCAAATTCTCTATCTATATCGTGATAGTATGGTTATCGTGACTTCCTCATGCCTCGATGATTGTGTAGTGAAAATCTAATATCGTAACAGCCCTACTCAAGAGAGTTAAATGATAACACTTGCTGTTGTTGTAGCAAACAGGCTGTCATATGTTTTACCTCCAATTGTGAAGCATATTTTAATTTTCCATTGTCTTCTCAGTTGCCAAATTATAAGAAATTAGTAAAATGATCATAAGTTATTATTTATCAGATTCCCAATGGAACACAACAGCAGACAATGCTCCCTGATCTGATATCTATATGGTCTATAGAGTACATTGCTTTGGACAGGAGCATAATGTAATGCAAATCAGAAAGTAATCAATTCATAATGCCAGTGAGCAGCAAATGACACCACAACACAGTTCTAATCTGTAAAAAGCTAATTCTTTGTATACAGTGGAGCAAAGGCAGTAGCGTGGCATGTGATTGCTAATGGTCTGATCGTGGAGTTTGCTCATTTGTGTAGTATTGGATTTGTGTGTGTGTGTGTGTGTGTGTGTTTCCTCTGAGGCTCATGAAAGGATTGTCATCTGACCCCCCACTCAGTTCTTGGCTACAAGCCAATAATGGAAGTGATGGAGGAAGTCATCGTTAATGGGCTTGATTATTTGCTCTGCCTGTTCGAGCTTGTCAAACAGAGATCATACACAGACTAACTTACTCAACTCTCTCACACACACACACACACACACACACACACACACACACACACACACACACACACACACACACACACACACAC
>JAQFJA010000006.1:17931474-17942874 GCA_029874485.1 Naso brachycentron
TACTCAACAACACCGGGAACTTATTTATACCACAATACAACTAATGAGATTGCTTGATTTTAGTTTCCCATTTTAACTATTTTCTGCATAACTTCTATGAGCATGAAATATTTTATTTGAGGTGAACAAGAAACATTTTAATCACCCGCACATAGAGAGGGTGAGTTTAACAAGATTCAAAGGATATGAATAATTCAATTCCCCCAGATGTCCTGGGAACAGGACAATGTAAGGACAACTTCAAGATGACTGTTGACTTGGGTTAATTAGGTTTCTTCCAAATGCCTTTGCCTTCAGCAATAACACAGGCAGCGATATGATGCACTCAGCTACCAACCGGCAGCTGTAGGAAAGGTGTCTTGAGAGTGGGGGTAGCAACAGGGATCTAAGAGGTCTGTTTGTATTCAGTTAGGAGCCATCGCCTGCCTCCTGGATGTGCTGAACGTTGTGCCCAGAGGGACAGCTGTGAATGCTGGAGGCAAATGCACCTTCATGTCTTCAGGCTCAGCCACTGCGAAAGGCATGAAACCACGCTAACATAGGGTTAGTGGCTTTCTGGGGAATTCAGTGAAAGGGTAGGAAATGTGATATTGCTGTTTGTGATTACCTGCATTTTGGGAATCCAGAGACAGTCGGATGAAATTGAACCCAGAATGAAAGAAAATGAGGTTTATGAAGTTATAGTAGCCATGTTTAACCATGTTTAAGTCTGTAGGTTTTTAAATTACACACTGTGTCACTACAGTGGAGGGAGCTTGGATAAAATAACATGGTTAGTGAGGTTTTAGGAAAAAAAATAAAGAGCTGTTTGAAAGCTTTTTATATGGGGATTTTTCTTTTGAAATATTGATTATGGCAAGCATTTGTTTATACTTGAGAATTTATATTCTCGACTAAGAAACTTCACTGACAAGAGGATAAATACCTACTTCTATGGTTTGCAGCAGCAACAAAGCAACATACCATTAATTATAGCCAGCCATATTAATATTCAGTGTGGGAAGACACACATTCCAGGAGAAACCACACTAATGGAGCCACCAATGATGGTCTTTTTGTTTTTTTTAATTTTTTTTCCACAGAGAAGGAAAACATTTTTAGCAGCCTTCTTTCATACTGTGCTAGTACTTGAAACTGATGTGTATACAGTAGTTACAGCAAGAGAGACACAGAGTGGTTGCGATCATGTTTTAATCACTAGCTTTTATAAAAGTATCAATCACACCTCCTCCATCAATAGAGTCAGAAGAATTTTTGTGAGGGAAATAAAAGCTCACCGCCTTCATGTCCCGAGTCATCGAAGATAATCAGGCAAATAGAAAGGAGCAAATTGGAACTTGACATGGCAACAAAGCACAATGTAATATACACTTGGATTGAATGGCAGTCAAACCCCTTAAATGACAGCATCTCTAACATAAATGGTCTTCTTAGCAGCTGATAATTGTGGCATTGCTTTGTGCAGCATGTCAGCTGCAGCGTTGCTCCTTTACTGTCACATTGGTGACTTACACTGTGTATTTTTTGTCAGGAGTTCAGTCAAGTAAATCGTTTTATTACTGAAAGAGCTACCATACAAATGGAGGCTGTGCACGGAATAATTACACCACATTGACCAACAATTTATCTTGCGATGCTGTAAAGAAGCACCTCTATTAAGAGCTATTAAGCTGAAAAGGGGGTTTATATAGTAAAAATCCCAAAAAGCCTTCGATAAATCTTGGGTATTTTTAAGTATTTTCTGCATAGAAACTGTTTTGTTAGTAAGCCAAAGGTTCGTTTTGCAAAGAGGATCAGACCAGATTGAGTGAAACTAGAGCATCTTGAGAAAAATCAAAAGGAAAATCTATCTATCTTAAGACTCCCCCGGAGAGGTTAAGTGGAAGTGACAAAAGAAGAATACAATGCAGGGAAGATTAAAATGTGGTGTCTGTCAGCCTGCACCTAAGGGGCCAGAGCCTGCCATTACCACCGTGTCTCATGGGGGAAAAGGGAAGGCATGGAGATGAAAGGGAGAGCAGTGTAACATTTCAATGAGTTTTGCATCATTTCCCTTGCTCTGGGGAAGGCAGGAAGATCACAATAGTTATGATAAAGAAGCAGCACAACAACACAACTTCTTGATTTCACAGTGATGCCAAACTCAAGTCTGAAATGGAGACGTTTGACATCAGATTTAAAATGTACATTACAGAAGAATACAAATTGAGTGCAATTTTCTCTCTTTGAGGATTTAAGTCAAATTTGCAAGTTATTAATCAGTGTGGCAGTGTGAGCAAAGGTGAGCAAAAGATAATCATCACAGACATCTAGTGTTGGTGGCAATGCATCACAAAGTAACACTTTACTGTAATGAGATTACATTTGTTTGTAGGGCAGTGATGTAATGCATTACTTTTGCTAAATCTGTAATCATATTACAGTTACCAATCAAGCAAATATCTAGTTACTTGAATTACTTTAAAGGAGAGCTATTATCCTCTTTTTTGTGCCATTTTGATTTTGGACTCCTGTAGAGCAGCTAAACACAGCTGTCAACTTAAACAGTAAAGTCTGTAGATCTTCAGGAAACTTTAACTCGCGCCCTCTCTCTTTCTTGTATTTTTTGCATTCTCTCAAAATGGTCTGTCGATAAATTACTCCTCCACCTTCCCTCATGCATGCCTCGGCACTCCACTATACTCACAACCCTTTTACTGACACAAAATAAACACAGTTAGGACACTGATAAAATGTTACTTACAGCTCGCATTTATCTCTTTTCAACATGACAAAGTCGTTTAGCTGGAATTTAGCTGTTAATTCTGCTCATGTGCTCGTTGAGGAAGCAAATAAATCCACAACAAACAGGAACACTCTAAACTTCTGTCTGGTGCATGCCTCTTTTGGAAAGTTTCACCAAGTTAACTGTCCTCCTTCACCTGGAAAAACACTTTATTAGAGCCATCTAGAACGAGGTGCTGACAGTAATCCATGAAGCAGAGAGCAGAGCAAAGCAGCCTTTGAGCAGAGCAAGGGAGGGGGCATGCACAGCACTGTGTGCACGTGCTGACATGCCCATATAAAGAAGTCTAGCATGCATTAACATCACTGGAAAAACACTAAAACACAACTTGCAGCCCAACTGAAACAGCCTGCAGGGTTCTCTTCCAAATGTATGTACTTCATTGTGTGACACTCTGGCATTGTTTCAACATGAATATCCAACACTGTAACAACATTTATAGGTCAGAAAAGATGAAAAAGCATAATAGCTCTCCTTCAAAATCTTCAGCTACAGCATTTTCACAACTTCACTGTAGTCTTTGTTGTATTAAAGAGCATAAAATACCCTGCTTACTTGTTTTTAAGATGTGTTTTGTGTGATTGGATGACAAGCAGACAGCGAGACACACTACTGTTTTCACCTTTTTCTGTCATGTGTCTCCAAATGTGTCCAGCTGACCATTTGTATTAAGATTTCTTTGCTGCCTATGATTATCTCAGGTCAAAGGTCATTTACACTTGTAAGTAACGATGTCTCTGGCTGCCTACTTGTAATCCAATCACCCAAAACGCATTTCAAAACCAAGTCTAAACAGGGTCAAAGAAAGATCATCCTTTGTCCTCCTTATTAAATTAAGGATTTGCACTGATGTGGGCATATGTAAGGTTTAACATTATATTGTGACAATTAAGTGACAGTGCATCTCTGGTAATGTAATGCAAAGACTAACTAGTAGTGTATCTGATTACTTAATTACTCACTGCTTAAAGTAAAGTAATGCACTGGCAACTAGTAATGTGTTATTCTTTTTTTTATATATATCCAAACACTGCCATCTGATTGGAAAGGATGTCACTGGTATTGCTTTTGTGGAGTCTTAAAAATGTTTGTTGAAAATATCATGTCATAAAATATCTGTGGCAGCAAATGCAGTAGTTAGCTGCTTAAGGTGTAATATAAATATGACATTTTACTGCTATAAGATAGACAATCCCTTATTAGGATAGATTTACAGTGTAACAGCCGCAAAGTAAAAAGCAAAAAAGTGGAAATACGCATCAGCAACGTATCAGAGAATAAATAATTAATAGGTAAACAAATACTACTGGCAATAGCAAACAATTAAAAATACACACAGTATAAATAGAGGGCTTACTCAGCTAACAGCTAAGTTCACCTCATTACAAAAACATCAAGCAGACCGTCAGTCCAAAGCTTTATTCCAAATGGAGCAGGCACCCCCCCCCCCAATTTGAAACAGTGTGTTTCTTTCTCGCAGGTGGGAAATTACTTTTTTTACCACTTAAAATTGCTGATGTTGATGTTTCAGTATTCAGCTTTGTAATCAGCATGGAGTCCGCAGCTGATTGCAAGTTGCTTTGTTCTGTTATGTTTTATGTGAAGCCACAGAATTGTGCTTTTTAATGTTACATTTGCAAAAGCAAAATTATGGGTTGACTGTAAAAATATGGGCTGCAAAAATGATACAGTCTCTGCCCTACGATTTGTCCTTGAGTCAGGCACAACACTTCTGACTACTCCAGCTGAGCTGCAGAAAACTATAGCAGCACTGGCAGCTTCCAGGTGTGAGTGTGGACTTAGATGAATGTAAACAGAGTTGGTGGAAGAGCAAAGCACACTCAGTCAACTTTCTCTGACTTTCAGCAGAAATCTGTTATCCTCTCTTATATAATCTTGACCGTAATATTCATTTCAGTTGTTTCCAGCAATGCAAATTTGAGCTGAAGTTTAATGCTTGTTGCTTGTGCATGACAAAACACGCTTTAGCAGCTGGCTCATTCAATTTTCGTCAAACTTTATTCGTTTAGTTGTCTCCTCTTTTACTCTTTCATTTTCATGCTGGCTCTCAGGCCGTATTTTGGCATTACTCAGAAATTTTTGAGGGAACAGCTGTTTGAAAAAAAGGTTCAAAGATCAAAACCCAAAGCCTTTTTGCATGCTTCTCTGGGTTTTTCAGTCCACACTCTATTTCACATCAGAAGCAAACAGCATATGGGTGACTGTGGAGCACAAATGTTATTTAATTAAACTAAGTCATGCTTGAGTCATAGCTGATTGTTTTTACAGTTGTGTAACGCTTGTTATCGTGCACTGTTTGAGTAGTGGGTTGTCATCTACATCAGCAAGGCACTCCACAGTCACATTTTAAAAGGTTCATTGGGTGCAAAGCAACTCAGGTCTACCTATAAATTGCCCCATAACTAAACGACAGTATTAATCAGCCATCACTGTTTATTTCTATGTATTTCTCCCCCTTTAAAAAGTCAAAAGAAGGTCTTGCTTTTTGGCACTGTGAGTGCCCAACATACAGTATACCATGAAAAAAAAAAAAATCAACGAAAAAATCTAAGCAAATCTGATTAAACTCGCATTTGCATGTAGAGAAGTCTCATCAATCAATGCCGCCTTGCTGAGCGTACTTCTAAAAGCCATCCAACGCCCAAGGACTCTGCAGATTTATTTTTAGGTTGAGAGTAAATAATGATATAAAAATCTCCTTAAGCCCCCTGACCTTTTGTCAATGCCTGTGATTTATCCTCTGACTTGACGCAACCATTTGAATTCAATGACTGCGCTCATCCCAGCATCTGCTGTGACATTTGTATCTATAAATATCTGCATCAGACAGCTGACAACATTTTTCACTCATAACTGTGGCAGTGGCAGATAATGCTGTTTGAATGAGGAGGAAACTGCAAAGTGGCTTGTGACCTTGTTCTCTTGTCACAGAGATTTTGGTTTTTGCAGGATTTGTGACAATCTTGGACAGAAACAAAAGTCACATGAATACAGCAGATGAAAGGGTAACCAAGCACATGCACATATGCTCCCAAATACACAGTGTAAGGTAGATCAAAGGGAACATGCTTTGATTTATATATATTCCCACGAGGCTCATGCAAGTGTTAGTCATACCAGATAAACACCTTAACCTAATGTCAATGAAAGCATCCACCTATCCTTTCATTTTCTGGACTGCTAATCTCTTTTAGGATTACGAGGTTAATCAAGCCTATTACTGCATCCACTGGGCAAGAGACATGCCTTAGAGAGGCTGCTAATGTATCACAGGACTAACAGGCATAGATTAGCATGTTCACTCTCATATTCATACCTTTAGTCTATGTACAGCTTTGAATTCACCTGTGTCTTAGGATTGGAAGGCAGAAGTGGGGCCATCCGGAGAAAACCGATGAATACATTGGGAGTAGGACTGCAAAAAATATTTACTTACAATTATTTGAACCTATATTGCAATTTCGATGTGATTTGTGATATTAGAAGGAATGAATGAATTCTTACATCAATGTTCTCATTTTCATTAAAAATCATGTTACAATGATTTCAGGGATGTGTAACAAACAAAGGTGTTTTCTTAGGTCTGTAGAATATGACGTGTAAGCCAGGTCAATTCTGCAGCAGCACAATACTTGAATTAAAATGATATTTTGACACACATATCTCCCCTTTTTCAATACTGTGCCTTTCTGTGATTTAAAAATTGAAATTGGCCATACTGCCATTTTTAAAATTAAGTTTTGATTAATTGTGCAGTCCTAATTGGGACAACATGCAAACCTTGTAAGGAGGTAAAGGTAAAAAATACTGGTATATTGGTCACATATACAGCGTAAAGTGAAATTTGTTCTCTGCATTTAACCCAACCCTGAGTAGCAGAGGGCAGCCACAGCGCCGCGCCCGGGGACCAGCTCCAGATCTGAGCCATTACCTCGGTCAAGGGTAACGACTGGAGATAAAACTAACATAGACTGACCCACCTTTAAGGACAGGAAACATTCATTTGTTCAAATGTAGTCAAACTGAGGCCACCTCTCAAGTTTGTTGCAGGTTAGGAAGGGTATAATTAACTGTCTTAAATCCAAAATTAGTCCCAACATGACCCAGCATAGCCACACACTAAATATACACACATCAAACGCTCGCATTTATACAACAAAGCAGGCTCGGTAGGGAATGGACTCGCTGTTATATAAGCAGTCAATGTTCCAGATGCCTTCCCTCTCATCTCTCTCTCCCTGCAAGGCCAAATTGCAGGACAGGAAATTCCTGGAAGATGCCAGTCTACATTTAAACGTCTCATGGATGACACTTCAAGGCATGCATCATTGCTTGTCTACAGATAGTGTATCTGTGTGCAAGAGTGTTGTTGTGTGTTTGTGTGTGTTATCCATGGTACATAAAGTGTGCAGGCATGCATGTTTGATCTATATTACGACAGGATGTAGTTTTTCCTAATAGAAGAGAAAAGATAAAAGGGTGATTTTTCACTATGTGATGCTCATTAGGAATTCAATGATTTGTAACATCAGTGTTTTTCCAGGCTAATGTACTATATGAATTGAACGTATATTCATATATCCAGGATTGCCAGCTGTATGCTCAGTTGCTAAGTCCTTCTTTTTCTGCAAAGGGAGTGCACTTGCATCTCGGTGTTGCCTTGGGTAAGATGTGCTGTGAGCATAGCTGACGCCTGACTGAGCACTGCTGGGTTGGAGATCTTCTTGGAGAATGAGAAATTCCCATCGCTGTGCTTTTGTGACAATACAGCAATTTGAAGTATTCTGCCTTTTTGTAGTGTCCCAGTAGAGTCCCAAAGAGGACACCCCTATGCTGGGCACTTGTTAGGGATACCTGGAGGGGATTATTATAGAGAAAGGACATAATTGATTTGAATCCTTGTTATGTTATTGGATTTTTGTGAATAAGGTAGTCTGTAAGGGTGTCTGGTAATAGTGTATTTAAACCAAGGATTTTGTAGCTGCATTAAACTGTCTGTCTGGCAGGTGCTTGGATTTGTGGCTAGAGGATCATTAGTGCTTGTAATGATGGCAACCTAAGAGCCCAGTGGATGCATTTGACCTTAAAAAGATTCTTGCATACAATCTGATGACTGAGGACCTTGACTGGAATTTTGGACAGTGAGAAACACTTGAGAAACCCAAATCCTGACCCTCAAACTGTGTGTTGAACCCTTGATGGGAAAATCCCATACTAATATGTTAAAAGGCTTTCTATATAGTTGAGATGTCCATGTTGAGATTGTGAGAATGGACTAGTAGCCTGGGATTCTTTTGTGCCTTCTCTGTTTTGGTTTAAAGGATCTAGAGGATGTGTTAAATATTGCCTGCTAAATCTCCTTGGGGGTAGTTGATACCAGAGTGCTGAAAAAACTGTCAGTCCTTTGAATCAGGATGAGCACTCCAAACACCATATGAATGAAACACTGGGATGTGTCTTCAATCTTGCAATGACATATTTTCCCAGTGAAAGACTGGTATCAAATAAACAAGTCAATCAATCAGTTAATCAATTTTATTTGAAGTGTAAAGCTACCATAAAACATGGCCTTGATGCACTTTACAATTTCGAGAGCAAGAATACATAAATAACATAAATAATGATGTACAATATTAAAAAATTATAGATTAAAAGTCCAAAAGTCATAAAAGAACATGGATACAAATCTGTATAAATATGTGCTATGGTAAACTGAACCTGAATCTAGATTTAAAAATGTCCACTGAGGTTGCTCCTCTAATATGTATTGGAAGGTTATTCCACAGATGAGGGCCACGGTAAGATAATGCTCTCTGACCTACAGATTTTTATGTTTACTGGGGGAATGACCAGAGACCAGGACTGATAGAGCAAAGAGGGCAAGCAGGCATGTACGGTGTAAGCAGCTCAGATAAATAAGTTGGTGCAAGCCTATGCAGGGCCTTATATATAAGTTAAAAGAAGAGCCTTAAAATCAGCTCGAACTTGCACTGGAAGCCAATGAAGGGAGGCCAGAATAGGGGTTATGTATTCAAATTTTCTACGTTTTGTGGTTGAAAGTGGTTGAAAATAGTTTATTAATGGGGCTGAGAGGTTCAGACAGCAGTAAGGAGCTTGGAGTAGAACTGCTGTTCTGGTAGATTTAAAGGATTCATCTGATCTGTGTAGGTTGTCTTAGAACATCCACCTGAAAGCAAACCCTGGGGGCAGACACACATCAAGGTGGAGGAATTATTTGTCTCACCTGGCCCGGGAATGCCTCAGGAACTTCCAGGGCGACCTCGACAAAGTATCCCACAACATGCCAGAGGGATTATTTATCTTACCTGGCCTGGGAATGTCTCAAGAACTTCCAGGATGCCCTCAAGGAAGTATCCGGGGATGGCACCTTGGTTCGCCCTGTTTTCACTGAAGTCAGTACCCAGGAGAGCAAAGGTGGAGGAAATAAATTCTCAAATACACACAGCTTGCTACTCCCTCACTAGCAGGGGGTCCCAGCTTTCACAAAACAAATTCCCGACTGATTGTACTGGCTGCACGATTGTGGAACAAGCTCCCCACTGACATTAGGACAGCAGAAACCCTCCCGATCTTCTGTTGCAGATTGAAAATTCTGCTCAAACTAAATCTCTATTTGAAAAAGAAACCCCTATTTTTTCTGAAATGGAGCAGTTTGATTATTTGATGAAATTTATGTACTTACAACATTCAGAAATTTTGGCTTTATCTTTACGGTTGAAAGCATTTATCAAAGTCGCTTTGAATAAGAATTTCACCTAAATAAATGCAATACAATATAAAGCTCTCAAAAATGTAATAACAGAGTAAATGTCTATATCTTTATGTATAAATTTCTATCTAAAAGCTTGTATATATTAAGAACACATTTCTAAATGTGTCTCAAAATGCATATGTAATGTATTGTGCAGTATGTTTGTGTTTTGTCTGTCTTCCCCCTGTGGGAGTGACTCAGCTGTGTGTGTGGACAGCCAATGGAGAAGATATCTAAGGCACGCAACCATGGGCCTTCAGCCCTGTGGAGAGGAAGAGAGATCCAGTTTTCTCGACTAGACAGGTTCGAGGCTGGATCAACATCGCCTCAGGGAGCTCAGGCAGGGGCGGTCACATGCAGAGAGGTACTGTGAAGGGCAGTGTGGTTGAGATATATGTGCTCCAGCAGCCGTCTGACGCATCCTCACACGTTAAGGAGAATAAAGTCTGTTCTATTGTCTCTGTTTACCTGTTAATTTAACCTTTTCTGAAATAGATACATTTTGAGAGGTAAAAAATGTTATCAAGCTGTTTCAAAAGGAACTTTAGCACTAAAACTTAAATTTTGTCCCACTATTTTACAAATGCATGATGAAGTGGATCTGTAAGAACACACCAGAACAACATTGTGGCAGCGCTTTCTGACAGCCCTTTGTGTGACCATCCCCTGAACCAGGACCTGACAGATCAGGTCATCTGCTCAGTTGATAGATTAGAAAAGGCAGCTGCCAAAGGTTCTTTAAAAGCAAGCAGCAGACTGAGCTCGTGTGTGTATTGTTGATGGATATGTGGTTGGGTATAAACATGTCTTTCATGACCCTCCTGTCACAGCATATTTCATCTGCCAGTGTTATATTCACAAATGCTTAAAGGCTCACTATGCTTTTGTGTGTTTTTAAAGGTCTCCATAAAATTTTGTCACTGGTTTTGCAGATTGTATGAATATGTGCAGTGCCAGTCTGACTGAGTCTAAATCAGATCACACACAGTTGCCACCTCATGGCAGCGACTGCAGAGGAAAAATGAGGCTGCTGTCAAGATGGTCGAAAACTCATCTGATGAAATGTGAACCTGAAGGGCTGTTTTTTGTGTCAATTCATGTGTTCCCTGCTTTGATTTTCCACTGCCCAGGAGTTATCAAGTCTTTGTCGAAGTTTATCAGTGAGATTAATCTTTTGAAACTTTCAGCTTTCAGTTCTATGTGTAGCACCTCCGTCAGTCTGTGATCACATTAAACCAACATAGGAGGATTAATGGTGTTGGCATACAAGAATGTCAGTGTCGGACAACTTTGTAAAATTCTGGATTACATTAAAAGACAGACTTTGTCTAGTCCAACTGCTATGTTTATTTTATTCTCACAAAGCAAAAACAACACTGATAATGGCTCTGGTTACTGGTGGTTTTAGTAAATAAACTATGGCTAAGCTCTGCTTTAACCCATTTTTTGGTTTTAGGCTTGTCTTTTAGATTGTGGTGTAAGTTTGAGTATTTGCAACATTTAAAGTGAAGTTGCTTAAGCATCACGATTTCTGTAGCATGGCTGTAAAGCTACAAAGGATCTGTGTTTAACATTTACCAAAATACATTTTTTTTGTCTGTGTATGGTAGGATATATAAACATCTCACTGCCACAGCATGTTTGACTCTCTCCGGTGATTTGATGCTGGTTAAGTTTTGGGGTGAAATGTGTATAGCATTGTGTCATTTGTGTCTGCACGCCCCATCAATTCTGTCAAAGATCATTGCCGCAGTTCATCATGAAACCTGTGAAACAGACCTTGTAATGGTATTGGCTTGATTTATCAGGCTTTGATTGAACT
>JAQFJA010000006.1:18060759-18079607 GCA_029874485.1 Naso brachycentron
AGTGCACTGTTCAGCAAGAAATTGTTACAGCATGTTGTCATTTTTATTTGTGTTTGTTCTGTTGAATTTTGTTTGTGGGCAGATCAAACAAAAAAAAGATACAACATGTAAATTAGGCGTTGTTGTTTTTGAACTTTGGACAGAGCCAGGCTTGCTTGTTTCCTTCCAGGCTTTATGCTATGCTAAGCTAACTGCATTCAGGTTCCAGCTCTCATGTAACTCTCATCAATGGAAGCAAATGCACACATGCACGCTCTTTGCCTCACTTTGAGTGTCATCAGACGTTCGTTAAAATGAAATCAACATGCTGTTAAAAGTGAATCAACATGCTGTCTGCAGCAATTAGGTAACTGATTGATGACCTCATCCTTTTTGAGACTGAGGTCTTGCCTTGTACAACAAATCGAGATGTGCTCTCGCACTGCAGAAAATATTGACAGCAGAAAAATATTTTTTCAGTCTTGGTGCAAAGAAATAAAGCCTGCTCCAGGGCCATGGACAGCTGCATGTGTAACAGCCATGTGTCTCACAGTTGCTTCTATTTAGTCCAGAATCAAACGTCAGAAGTCATTTTAAAATTCATTCTGATTGTGTAACAGCAATTTATCTCGGGATTAAAGATCCTAAGACATTATTTATTTTTTTAATCTTTAACAAAAAGGGATCAAATGGTTCAATAAATGGTTTATTCACAGTAAAAGCTTTCAAACAATGTCCTGCATTGCATGTAAATGTGTAACTTATTGTGCTAGTATAAATTCCTGCACATTGTAGTACCATCTTGTTAATATGTTAACCAATAACATAAAAATAGACTTTGAATCCCTGTGTAATATTTTTTAAACCTTGTGCTAGGCAACAAAATAAGCAAAGCAAAGTTATTTCATTATGTCATATTTAGACATAATAACACTTACAGGTCCTAATATGTATTTGTCCCATTTTGAGGGTCTCTAAGCAGCCCGGCTAGTTTCGTGCCTTGCTCAACAGCTCCATAATTTTTTTGAATGAGTGCCTGATGTCCTGCCATCATAACTTCCCCAGTTTTCCAAGAAAAGATTAAAAACCCTCTGGTGATGAGCTCATTTCTCCACCCACAGATGTTCAGAAGACTCACCAAAGACAGTCCTGGCAGGAACAGACTCTCTGTTAAGCCAGAAAGACACTTGGGACAGGATGACTGTCATGATGCAGGGGAGATATGTCTGGATCACAAAGTAACCAATTTTCCTCTTCAGATGGAAGTGGGTTGTCATCACAACGTATTCTCCTGTGGTCGGCAGACAAAAGACAGGAACGTCAGAAAAAAAATGCACAGATAAACTTTGTACTTTTCTTTAAAAAATATATTCAGAAGATCTATTGCTCCTGTCCATATAGCCCCTTATGGTTTGTTGTGTTTTGGCCTTCAGTTTTATTGTTGAGATTTATTGGTGCAGTTATGGGTGTCATTGGTCAACAAGTACAAAACCCAGTGCATTCAGTTCCAGAGGCAAGAATAAAACACTCACAGGAACTACACTGGGCCTTAGTTAAGTTAGAACAATATGTTGATTTGATCCTTATTATAATGTTTTTCCAGGGACAATGAATTACGTACCAAAACAATATAACATCTTTATATATTAACATAGCTTATTCCTTCTGGCTTGATAGACACGGCCACTTGGGAGCTTGTTGCTAATAAAGCAAAGCGTGGCTTAGAGCATGGGGCTGTGTTAAGCGTTACTTTATGCCCTGCAGCTAGCGTCACTGCAAACAGGTCACCCATTTTATGCTGTCACTAAATTTTGCCAGTATCAATTGAGAGAGGAGGAGGTGGAAAAAAGCGGTGATGGCCAGTAGGGAAATTATGAATCTGGGACATGGCCTGTCAAACATAAAGCTACAAACTGATGCCACTGAAGATGCAGATGAATTGATGCAAAATCTGCAGTTTCAGGCCGTTAGATTGTCCAGCAACTGTGTCACCATTGACTTTACATCTTCCTCCTCAGCTTTGATTGGGCAGTGCAGTGTGAACATTTGAATCTAAAGTGCAAAACTTCCTGTAGAGCTGAGGTAGTGAGATCTGGTAATCAAGCTAGCAAGCTAGCTGTAGCATGAAACTCCAATAGAAGCAACTCTGTTGCTCCCTCCCCTCCCTGTTTTTGCTCTGTAGCTCCGCCCACCCCTCACCTGGCTCATGTTTAATGTTGTTTGTTGTTCTTATTTCTTTTAAATAATTGTCTTGATATGTCGGTCTTCATTTTTGAGAGGTTGATTGTCATGTTTGCAGTTGTTGCTAAAGCTTGAACACCAACTTTTCCTTTTGGGTTGTCCATCATTGTATCAGGCTTTCACTAACTGAGGGGACAAGCATCTACCTTTTGTAGAGCAGCCAATAGGAACAAGTGCTCTCTGAAATGACCCATGATTGGCTGAAAACTGCCCGTTACTGTCTTCAATTTCCAAAGCCTGAATACAGAGCCAAGGAGAAGTGCAGAAGTCTAGTGTTCTTTGGGGCCACCTGAATTACAATATGCTGAAAGGCTTTTACAGAATTTTTGTCCCATGACACCAAAAATAAACTGCCTACCCAACTTTAGGTTAGAGCACATTGAGACTTGACTGAAGCCTACCTGTGCTGGACTGCACCACACCAGAATCCACACTCTGCCCCATCAGATCATACTGGTTTAATCTGGATCCATCTTCTGCCACCACCACAGAGTGGGCAGCCCCTCTGGTCCACACATACACCACTTCTGCTCGAGTGTAAGCATCTGAAAGGACAAACAGAGAAAAGTTAAAAATCATTTTTGATGATTTGCTGTTTGTTTTTGCAGGGAAGCCAAGGAAAAAAACAGACAAATCTTAATGGACTTAAACGAGGTTTCCCTCTAAAATTCTCTTGTTTTGTCTAACCTCATCCAAATTTGTCTCTTCTTGTTTTCTCTCATCTTGTCTTTGGCTGTCTTGTCTCATTTGCTATTGAAGCACATCATCCTTTTCTTTCACCTTGTTAGAGTGTCTGCTAACCTCATCTCCACTGTTTAGTCTCTTTTTTATTATCCAAGCTCATCCTCTCTCATATTTTGTTGCCACTTTCAAACATTTTACCATTTTATCATGGGATGTAATGTTGTGTCACTTCAAGTCACGTCATGCCATCCCCCCAACCTATAAGAAAACAAACAAGCAACATCCCAACAGGACAACATGACCTTAAAACAGCCAAGTCAGTCTTTCCTTCCCTCCGGCCACCCAACCTGTCAAAGCTGCAGTGTGGCTCGACCACTGCAGAGGAAAGGATGGCTCAACTGCAGTCTGCAGCATAAGAAAGAGAGCTCATCACTGAAATATTTAGGGAGTGAGTTCAATTTAAAGGGGGTTGAGGCTCGGTCCTTTTACTCACACTGTGCAGCTGTCTGAGAAGTGGCACAGAGACAGTGTGGCGCTCACTTCTCTGCCTGTTTTTTTAACTTTTGCAGTACTTTTGCTTGCTCTCTTGTCCCCTCTATCCCCTTTCTCCCCCATTTTCTTCCCCTCTCTATTCTTGTCCTCATCCTCCATCATTCTATCTCTCGTTGAGTCTTTTCAAGGATGATGCAGGGTAGCGGTAGCTGTCAGTAGTGAGCAGCTGGTGTGATGCTCTGGAAATATTTCAGAGAGCTCTGCCTTGGATAAACACAGGTCTGTGAGCTGCATGCATGCCAGGGTCTTGCGGGGTCTTGCAGGGCCTGGCAGGGTTGAACGGAGGGGACCAGAGGGGCCTTGGCAGACAGTTGCTCTGGGAGAACAGCTGTTACCACACTGTCATCCCTTATCGGGGACTGGTGGCTGGGTCGCGCTTCCAGTTGGATGAGGTAGTGACAGCGTGTCAGAGTCGTGTGTGTGTGTGTCTGTGTGTTTGTGTGTGTGTGTTTACGCACATGTTGGTAAGGTGTGTGTGAGCGGAGAGGCCACTTACAGCTGCCAAATTTCAGTGGACAAGCATGGGCATCCATTGGAAAGTCTTCCAGGTGCATGGGACATTCGGCTCTCACTGTCAGCCTAGAGAGAGTCATACAGACATCGTTAGTGAATCAGAGAAGTAACAAAGGAAATAAGAAAAAAAACAAAAAAACATGTGGCAAAGCAAGTGGGAGGGAAAACATGGCGTCTGTGCTGGAGGGATGAGGAAGATGACCGGAAGAATTACAGCACAAGAACGCAGTGGTGGAACGTACCAAAGTGTGTCATTACTGAACTTGAGGACATTTTTCATGTATCTGTACTTTACTTAAGTAGATTCAGTTGGCGGTACATATGACTTTTACTCGACTTCGTCTTACAACTATATACTTATCTTCTACTCCACTAAATTTCTACTGTGTGTTTTGTTTCAGGTTACAATCACATTGCTTTTTGTAAACATATGTATATTTCTTTAAGTAACCTATAGCATGAGGGAAATTGTTCCAATTGAACCAATCAGAGTGGACTGGTGATATTAGACCCTCCTTCAATGATAGCAAGTAAGTAAGCAGATGCAGCAGCAATCACTGGTCATGAAACACCCAAATGGACACGGGAGACACCTTCAGACATACGCCAATCATGGCCCTATTTAAAATAGTTATTTGAAATAACCAGTTCTAAAAATGATTCAAAGAGATTCCAGTTGCCATCTTTGTCACCCTTAAAATAACAAATTATAGCTTTTAAAAAATTGCTGAGGTTTTCTTTTATTTGTGTCTTTTTTCTTTTTCTTTTTCTTTTTAGGTAAGAGATCCTAAGTTGCTAAACGCTAAGTGTAAGCATCCTTAAGTAAAAAAGCACAGCCTGTACTATGTTTGTACATAATATAATATATGTAATAATATATATGTATATATTTACTGTTAGCTCACTTAATATAGTAAGTTATATTCTAAAGCATGTACTTTATTACTCTTTCTTAAGTAGAGGGTTAATGCGGTACTTTTACTTTTACTAGAGTACATTTTTGTCAATTTATTTGTACTTATACTCAAGTAAAGTGTTTAAGTACTTCCTCCATCACTGCAACAATGGCATTTCAGTACAGTGAGGCACCAGGAACATGTGGTGATTTTTTTTTCTCTGTGCCAAATCCTGTCAAACTGCAGATAATTTTCCCCAAACCAACAGAAAACGCTTCAGTACCCTGAGCCATGGGTTTCTATTTCCTGACAGCTTGGTGAAAAACAGCATGTCAAGCCACCCGTGACACACTAATCTGCCATACATCCCTCATCTCTCTCGTCCGTGACAGCAAAACAGACTCCGCCTCCGCATCCCCCCTCCGCTAGTAAACATGCTAAAACAAATGTTTTACCATCTTCGCCTCAGACATCTAATATCAGAGTAGCTCTGTGGTGCACATCAAGGTTTGTACTGTCTGTATACTTTTATTTACCTTCTCTGCTGAAGACTACTGCAGTGCCACGTGTGGTTCTATCCTCAGCTCAGCTGGTCATACACCTTATCTTCCTGCTCACAACTGTCGGGGAGGCTCCCCACAGCGATAAATCACGACAGGATAAAACTATTTTATTTTTCCTGCTCAACACCACAATGGAAGATATGACAAATTATAATGAAAAAGTAGGAGGTACAGACCGCTTATAAATGGCTCACTAGCATAGTAATCAATTTTTTGTAAAAAGAACCATGCATGTTACACTATAAAATGGATTATTGTGAATTTCAGGCTAGGTTCTGTATGAATGTTGCACATGCACTGTTGTATTGTTTCTGATCACAACTCTTAGTCTGTGTACTGTTGTGTTTCACGTTTTCATTACATTGTGTATTGTATTGTTTTGTCTTTGATGTATTGTAAATCATTTTTTATTAGGAAGCCTTTTATCTTCTCGCTGGGGGACTGCCAATGGAAAAAAAGTGTTTTGGCTATAGTTGGGCACACTGTCCTTCTTGAGCAAATAAAAAATGAAGTTAAACTTCAACTTAAACAATAAATCAATATACTAGTACACGTACTAGACTAATGGTGCCTTCAAATGGGGTTGTGTTTACAAGAAAAGATCATATGCCCCCCTCTAGTCATATTCATGACGTCCTAGGTCAAATTTATCAGAAAGCTCTGAGTTTACGAGTTGTGATGTGTTTGCTTACTTTTTCAGAAATGGCGGAGCCTGTATTGGCCTGTACATGACCAAAAGTATGTGTAGACAAATTGTTAATCTAGATATAAATCATCGCCTTCTTTGTCTTGACTCTTCTTCCTCAGTGTGGCATTTAAACACAAAGTAATAATGTAACATTTCCAGACAGAAAGCCTGGAGGAAAACAAGCGATCTTCTGGCGTTCATGTTACTGTTTCCTAGCAACGCTGTTCTTATGCGGTTACCACGCCAAGCCTTTCCTGTACACGAGTTCACGACACGACTTCACAACTTCACAAGTTCCACATGAAGGCAGCACAAGTATCACAGGAATACTTAAAAGCTTGATAGTTTGTTCCTTTGTGCCACAGATCCCCATCACTGTCCAAAAACTCAAAAAAACACATAATTTAATAGTAGAATAATCAGACTTTGACATGTTCTTTCATCACCATGAATGGGTGCTGCCATTTACATATATGAATCAATCTTTAATATACCATTCTGCTGCTATAAAAACTACCTAGTGCACCAAAAGTGTTTTGATCCACAGCCGAAAAGCGCCGTTTACCCCAGTTTGAATATACCAGTGCTGAGAGGTTATTAAATTCTACAAAACCATTTTTTGTGTCTATGGGCTTGGGGCTGAGTTTTACAGGTGGTATGGGAAAGTCTTACGGTCTTGAGAGAGGGTGGAGCACCTTGATTTTGGTTGTTTGATGGATTTGTTAAAATATAATACATACAAATATAAATCTAATACAATGATATATAATATGACTGCTGTTATTTTTTTGAGCTGGACTGTCACCAATCATGTTTTCACGATTCTAAACCTAAAATAACACCAATCAACCTCTACTGAATTCAGTTAATATAGATTTAGTGACCCCTCAACCCTCCGTCCTCTTCAGCAAATGGAAAAATGACACAAGGTCTCTGCTTTTTCTTCAGGATCAAAACCTTTCAGTCTCCGTCTGCTTCTAAAATCCACACTGCAGAGGCGAAGAACAGCACGTCAGCGCCTACCTCATGGTATACAGCAGAGTGCCTTCTTCTGTGATTCGCAGCAGCTTGTTCGGCATGGTCATGTTGTGGGCCACCGACTTCTTCCCATTGTGAAAGAAGGTGTCGGGGGTCCAGATCTTGCTGGCCATCAGGTTGTTGAGACGCAGCACCGCCATGGGCCCTTTGAACTTTAACCTTTCATCTTTCCAGCTCTGTCTGAAGAAGACATCAATAGTGTACTCCTACAGGTGGACGGCGAGAGGGAGAGAGAGACAGAAGTTAACAAAGAAGAAAGAAAAAAGACACAATCAGCCCTGAAGCTGTTTTCTTTCTGTCTATCTGCCTAAGGTGGCTTGGGAATGCTGCTGAGTAATATTACCTTACTTTTTCTTTTTTACCCTTTTTCTTGTTTTACCTCCTCCACGTTTCTCCTCCTCGTGTGACTTGAGTTTTATTTTACGGTAGTCTCGTTCCCTTGCTGGTAACTGTTCTTTATGTTAAAGGCCTTGGCAAACATGGAGGAGATCTTGTGAATGGCTTTTTACGCTGGTATCTCTAAAAATGGCTGTATTATGGAACATACCTGCTCTCTATTAAGTGGTTTCTTTTCCATTTTCTCTCATTTTATTATTAACATAATTATGGTCTGGTCAGTTTAAATTATTTTCTGCAAATAGGGGATCATTTGGTGTTTGGTATTTTGTCAGGTAAGTCCCCAAATGATCATTGTTAGCATTTTTCTTTAGGGAAACTTCTTTTCTTGGTAATCTAAATTGCATTGGACACAAACAAGAAGCACTGGGCACAAAATTAGAAGGACATTTCATTTTGAAGGCAGCTAATGACTATAGCTGAGAGCAGATTTTAATGGTTCCACATGAGTGCCTGGCAGAGTATAGGGAGCCTGTAAAAATTACAGTTCAGCCTGTTTTTTGTTCTCTTGCCCACCCCCTTACACTCGGCCCCGCGCAAGATAATTAGTATGAACTGAAACAGACCTTCAAGGTAATAGAGGGGGATAGGGGAAGGCTGAAGATGCAGAAAATGTTCTTTAGCTCTTCCCTCTGGCTCTAACACAGCAGCAAAACAGTCCTGGGCTACATGTCAGCCACTGCAATTAACTGAGATTATGTCAAATGCAGAACACACACTTCACGTGCATTTAACAGGACTCGTGTTTTTTTCAAGTGGATAAGGAGAGGAGACATTTGGAAAAGATTAATTGGTATCCCGTGCACAGCGCAAAGATCAGATGCTCTTGTCTGAACAGCCCACAGCTTTTTATTTATTCATTTTTCCCATAGCATATTGAAGAATAAATAAATCCGCAAAGTGATGATTCATCCTAATTTGATACAGAATTTTTAGTAGTTTTTTTTATGGGCACTTACTCTCAGATTATCTTATCATACTTTGCTATTTCTCACAGCAACACATAAAATAAAGTATGGCTGTTTCTTGCAATTTAATCATATTTTAAAAGTTAAATCTGGTATGGCTATAATGTATTCACAACAAATACCAGTCTAAGATATTTATTTACTTATTAACTTATTTTATTGATTCTTTTTATCATATTTTTATCCTTACGGACTATACTTTGTCAACATCGGCCACATAGGTTACAGAAACCCCGCCCATTTTTCCCAAAGTAGCTTTATCTGTGAGATATCATGTTTGTTTACATTTTGTCCATGTTCAATAAACGCTACAGAAAGTTAAAAAGAACACCTGTTAGTTAAAAAGAACATCTGTGTCAAAATCCATCTTTGCTATTATTCGAGCTAGAAAGGCAGCATTTGTAAGGAACTACTTTTTCAGGCGTAATAAATTTCATCTCCACATCTCCTGCCTCCCGGCTCCCCTCTCTTGCTCACTTAGTGATTTTTGACCAAATAACTCAGATGCTGTCTTATGAAGGTTGAATTGCCTATACCTCGCAACTTTCACGTGTCCTGTAGTGTTTCTGTACATGAAAGGCAGTGAATAGGGTTTAAAAATGCAGTCCGAGATCTACTGAAGTAAACACAGTCCAATTTTAACACAACATTTGTAGAAGACAGGGGCAATCTCTGCTAATGGTGAAGAGTCAAAAATAGACTGATATGGTCCTTTAAACCTCAATATCCACAAGTTTTGCTGCTCCAGATTTTGTTAATAAAGACAGTTCAGCAAGGAGGGCAGCTCTAAAATATTAATGATCTTTCTACAAGATAAACAAAAGCTGTTTTTAATATCCATAACAAATTAAGCGAGACTCGGGTCAGAGTTCACTGGATATTTCCGCATGCACATAAAAGTCACGTGCAGTCATATTTACGAGTCGGGGGTGGCATTTATGTAGAGTGGGTTTACACACCGTGCACCAGAAAATACATTTCACACGTGTGACAGTTTTATTAACACATCAGGAGTTGATGGAATGAATCATCAAATTAATAATTATCTCACAGCTCAGAGACCAGAGTGTCCAGAGAGGTAAGAAGACAGAGAGCGAGGGTGGAGGGACGGGGGCACATGCGGAAACTAGTGACATTTACAGAGGCGAAAGGAGTCTTACCATGTCGTGGTCCGAAACTGGCCCAATACTAGTCACGAAAATGTCAGTCTTGACTTCAGTTACACGCTCTGTTGAAGCAGGAAATTGCCAGAGTGAGGGACTATCAGTGGCATTCATTAGGCCCTAACTACCTGTTAATACAAGACCACCTGGCTATAGCCTCTGATCCATTCAATCTATTTAACATTATATTTATAACACACACACACACACACACACACACATTTGAGAAACAAACAACAGTATGAAACCGCCCATTCTGGATGTCGATAACCATTTCTGCTAGTATTGGCTTCAGTGTCAGCTCCATTACCCGGACAGTGGTTCAATCTCTTAATAAATTTACGCTTTGCTGTGTTACTGAAAATATGCCACTCTGCGCCCATAATGCTGATGGCCAAAATGGGTCCACTGGGGATTCAATTGGAGGGAGGTGGCAGAAGTGATGCGTGCGTGTGTGTGGGTCCGTTCCTTGTGGTTCTGAAGCTGAAATATGACAGCATGATTTATGAATGATACCCATCATAATCCATAATTTCTTTCCCTCGGCTGCTGAACTTCCAGCAGGCCTGTTTTTATTCGCCTGTCTGTTTGATGGCTGCTGCGTCGCGCTGTGCGATCCTCAGTGTCCTTCACACACCGATTCTCACATCATCTCTCCCTCTTTTCTCTTCTACCCTCTGTCTCTTTCTCGATTTCTCTCACTTTCTGGTTTCTGGATTTGTCACTCAGTCGTTCTGCCATTTTGTTTCTCTCTCTCTAACAATGGGCAGTTGACAATGGAGTGAAGAGGAGGCAACACAATAAAATGACATCCACTGTGTGCACGATTAGAAGTGCTGGCTTCATGACAATTCATTGTTTCGCAAAAGCAGCAGGTGAAGAATCATTCTCAAACTGCTATTTTTTTATATCACACAAAATCTGACACTAAAAGCAAACCCACCTTCATTAGAGTTAGTCATATGTTTGTTACTATGAGTAGTTATGTGTAAGGTAAGCTATTTGTAGGTCTCCTTTGGATGATATTTGCATATTTGCAAAACAAAAGAACAAAAACAAACAGCGATGCAAACAGTCACCATGAGGTACAAAATACATTCAGTGACTGGGTTCACTGACCTCCCAGTCCTGGCCTGAGGCGATTGTCATAGCCATCCAGAAGGCTGTCTAAGATCTTGGTGAACACTGTGGTGTTATCTTTCTGTTCATCTGTCATGCCGTTGTTCCCAGAGCTGGCAAAACAGAAGAAGATTTTAAAGTCATCTCAGCCTGAGTCCAAAACCACAGTCAAAACTGCCAAAAGAGTAAGAATAAAACCCTGAATATGACTCATATATCAAAGACGAGAAAGAACAGGATCTCTGCTCTCTAGTTAACAAGACAGATCTATTGAAGTGCTGGGCGGCAAATCGTGCATCGTGAATCACATGGTGGAAAAATGGACACAAAAACTCTGTCCAGTCCTATGTGACGCATTAAGCTGTTGTTGCCAGTTTACAATTCACAGCGTGCGACCATGAGGTTTCAGATCCCTGATATGGGTAAATGAGTATGTGATTGTTTAGAGGTGGACAGGAAAGAAACATATCCCATGAGGCCCATTTAATCTGTATTAATGCTTTGAAAAACCTGTATAATAAGGTATGTTTGCAAGTGTTAAAGTTTTTCTCACCAGCTGAGCGTAAACTTGGGCATGCAGAGCACACGTGCATGTGCACACATACCTACATGTAAGCACAATCTCACCGAGAGAATAGAAATATAATATTACATTATTGATACCTTTAATATGGTCCTTTAGACCACGAGGCCTTGCTGAATGTGCTCTTTGAACATGAAACAAAATGCTCAGAGCGATGCCGAAAACCAGTCACATTCAGTTATTGTGAGAGCAGAGTTTGCAGAATCTCCATGCATAAATATTTCAACACACTCATAATCAGGAATGCAGCCCTTAATTACATTGTGTATCATAAAGGAACAATGCCACAGGAATTTTTAAAGAGTATGTGTGTGCACATGCGTGTTTGGATACCTAAATCAATGAACGCATACACAGGCTCAGCGTCTGTGCACACAGGCAAGCTTTATGTACATATTCGTGCATATGTTTGCATGTGTGTTAATGCTGATAATAACCAGATGAAAGTCTCATGCAATGTATTGTAAGCCGCTGAGCAATCATCCTCTCCTTTCCTTTTTATGCCAATAGCGTTTTGGGTTGAATGCATACTAAATAAACAGCAAATGTTTGGAAACAAGCTCTGCCAGCTGAATGGCTCCAAGGAGAAGGGGAGGTCATCAAGATTAGTTAGCAAGGACCTGCAATGAGGAGGGTGGCGGGAGGGAGAGTGGCTTTTGGAGGAAATCTCTGAAGAATAAGACAAAGCAGAGGAAAAAAGATGCATATAAGTATGATAGAGGAGGGCAAGATGAACGGCAGGAGAGCGAGGTTGGGAAAAGGTGAGGATGCTGTTAAGTGAAACTGGGGAGAGGCGTTTTAGAGTGACACAGCTCTCATCCAAAGCTGTGGGATTAAGGCAGATTCCACAGCTTTGAATGTGAGCAGCTAAATATTTTTGCTCTTCTAAATAAGGCTGCGGCATCCACGTCACACATGGATTTGTATAAAGGGGTTAATGCGTATCTCTCCACCACCAATTTCCCTTAATTCGCAAGCGTCCCTCTATCTGCTGCTGAAAAAACCTAGACCTCTCTGAAAACCAGAGCCAGCATATAAACTGTAGAAGCTGTGATGAGCAATTTTGTTTTTGCATCAGTCTTGGAAGCGACAGCTTTGAAATACTCAAATTCAAAACAATAATTAATCTGTTCTGTTCAGGTCTGGGAAGCCAATTATATATAAATACAGGAAGCTAAATTGTATCCATGGGACGTCAGCTGAGGCTGAAATAAAACACAGCTTCTTCTCCCTTCCCTGATTAATATTCCTACTTTCTACATTTATTTATGCATTTTTCGATTTGCCGAATCAGAGCATGACGCTTAAACAGTTTCTAGTCTGCCCTGAGGGTTACAGTCCTTTATGATCTCCACCAGCAGCAAAAACAAGCCAGGATGTCCCTTAGCTATTTTAAATTCACCAGTAATTACAGCAGCGAGAGACACGTCAGTGGTCAAATTTATTATCTCAACCCAGGAGAAAACCAACTTTTTTACACATTAGGATTGCATGTAAGATATATTTTTAAAGCTAGATATGTTTTACAGCGTAATGGGAGGCGTTGGCGGTGGGGAGTTCGGGGTCGTATGTCAAGGAAAAGGAAAGAAAATGGAGAAGAGAAAAGGTGCTGTGGAAGAATACACATGTTTATCAGCCAGGGGCCACTTCCTCATAAAACATTGTACACCATCCCCATCTACAGGTCATCTGAACAGCAACAGTGCCGTTCACACTTGCTCTGCAATGTCTCTCTTTCTTTCTCCATTTTACTGTACTACTCTCTCTATCTCTCTCTCTCCTCACTCACATATCTAATTATAAGGCAATTTCTGGTGTTGGCAACATACTGTAGCAGAGTGCGAGGTCTTCCTGATTACCGCGTCGCCTTGAAATCCCCCAAGGTGTGTGTGTGTGATTCGGTATTTGACTTCAAAAAGGGGAGGACTGGATTATACAGTAAATCTTTGGCTGATAATTGCTTTGCAGTTTGCAGTGGCAGCTCCTCTGTAAAGTAATCAGTACTTTTACATTTCCTGTAATGTGCACAACATACAGCACATCAAACCGTGTATATCAGACCTCCCACTGGCTCATCGTACATCGTAAACATAAGTTACAGCTGTTTTTATTCACTAAGATCAAGTCAGTGTGCAATAATGGCGTGTGGCAGGTGCATCTTTCATATTTCAAATAGGACACAGGCCAGCTGTGGGGCGCGTAAGCTGAAACGTGTCGATGTGATGCGTGGATGTGCGTTTTTGTGGTGCAGTTGTTGTCACTCATAGACAAGCAAGCTGGACCATCCTAAGACATCAGCGCTCAAGTCAACTGTCCGTGACAGTTGTGCTGAATTATTTAACCGTGCAGACAAGCATGATTCCTTCAGTTTCTCTGGGATTCTCCAGAAGAATCACCAGGGGATGGGTGCTCAGATACAATTGCAATAGCAGTTGAATTTTAATTTTGTTGTTGCTGTTCTATGCATAACCTTGGATGTTTAACAGGTCTACAAGTTTATTTGCCATAAAGTTTAATGTCATTGTTATCCACATTAATCCAAGCAGTGCACTCTGATTATGATGCTTTGAGTTCTGCTACTCATGCCCAGCATTTGAATCATGTTGGAATCGATGCAGTTGCAGCTACACGAGAGCTGATCTCATTGCAGTCATCTCTCATCCAGTCATCCTCTCTCTTTTTCTGCTTCTGGACATCCAACACCTCAGTGTTGACATTGAGAAGTGTGTCTGTACATCGAGCCTACTATCCCCGCAGTCACTGTCACAAACACGTGTGCACGAATCTGTGCCAAACATCACACTGCTGCAGCACATATCATCCCTTGCACCGTGCACACAGATCAGGTCTTAAAATTGACAATATAGATGTTAGCATGCGAGGCTAGCGAACCAGAATGAGTGAAACACTGTGGCGAAAAGAAGCTATTTTGGCTATTCCTCATCTCCTCTCTCTGCGATGCACTTCTTATTACCTCTATGCAATTATAAGCATGGAGGTGTCCTGTGGGGATGCCCCAGTTACAGCCACAGAGACTATGCTATGTAAGGGTGTAACCCAATAAACTAAGCAATAGGCACAAAGACAGAATATCAGCAGGTGTACCACTGGCTGTCACCTTGGCTGTCTGACTGCCTGACTGATTTGCTGTTACATTTACCAGCCAGTCAACCATTTAGCAAGCACTGAGACCAGCAGTAAAAGGTAACTGTTCTGTTCAGCAAAGCTACAATCAATATTCAGCCCAATGTAATGTGCTGGTCCCCAGATAATATCCAGTAATATCTTCATTATATAGGCAAAATTTAGGCAAACAATAAGGAACCTACTGAGTTTTCGACTCAAACTCTGCGTAAGGCTTCAAATGTATGTCATATACATGGTATGTAAGGATTATTTGTGGTGATTATACCTTTAGAATGACACAGGCACATGTGAATTTGTAACTCAAAGTCTGTTCTTACCTTTTCCCACCTAGTACGCTGTTGGCGACAAGCAGGCAAGCCCACAGACACAGAAAGGCCGTCCTGCTCCGTCCACACATAGTTGCAATATGAGGACCTTTCACAGCTGGAGGTCAAAGACAGACAGACAGACAGACAGACAGAATGAAGATCACTACAAACAAGCAAGTGGTCCAACATGAACTCCAGCATTTCATTAAGTCAAGTGTCAACAAACATGCAGACATGCTAAAATAGCAGCCCAACGTGGAGGCAGTGAGGGAGCTCTTGTTCGTATGGAGATGCTTTACGTGAGCGTTTTTATGTTCCTGCTTCTTAACATCCCTCACAGATTCACTGACAGCACATGAATCAAACCAAATGGCCCTGCCACATGCATTGGGCCATCAGATGCCGCTTGACACACGCACTTTACATCATTTTGAATTATCTGTCACATTGACAGAGGCATATTCTACACCCTAACTGTGTGGGAGAGCGAATCTAAATAGCTGCTCAGCATCTCGATGAGCAGAGAGAGACCCAGTGTAAATACGACTTTCATAACTGACACTCGCTGCACACGCATACGGTATGGCTGCATCTGTAGCGCATAATGATTAAGAAGAAATAACAAGGCAACACATCACCGACCACATAACACCCCGTGTGAGCTTGTAGCACCTGTGCACAGCCTCCTCTAATACTCTGCAATGTGAACCGCGGCGGTACCGCAATATCAAACCAAATCCCCCCAAAATCAGAGCGTCTGCTTCCTCCTCAATCATTCGGCTGTGATGTCAGCCGGGTCATAAAGTATGTAAGCAATTAGCCTGCGCTATTGCGCATGCAAAACACAATGCTCCGATTCACGGTCCATTTTGGAGAGCATAATCGATGTGTCCACGAGAGGACCGATTACTTGTAGGAAAGCGCAGAACCAGAATCTCACAAGCGAGCAAAAAAAAAAAATCCTGCCACTGAAACACAGCCCACATAGAAGACAATGCCTGCTGGAACGTTACTTGCTTGTGATTGTGATGTTCCAAGGTGCACTGTGAGCGGATGGGAGTCGAGGGACATACAATGCCCTCTTAAAATGAAATAAAAATAAAATAAATCCTTCGGTTGACAAGGATTTGACAAAGCGGGGATGATACAGATTAACGAATGGAGGAGAAAATCCCGCACAGGCACACTTTCTAAGTTATTCAGAGGAAATGTCACCCTCTCCCCTGCGATATATGAACATATTTCAGCTGGATAGACACTTAGCATGCAGCTGGCATCCCTGCAAGGCTGGTCTAAATACATGCATGGCGATCCAATTCGTGCGTGGCGGAGTAATTAAGCAAATGTGCGTTGATGCTGTTTTATTCGGAGCGCTGTCCGCGGTGCTGAAAACCAGGCTGCCTCCCGTTAAAACCGTCAAACGGCTCTCGCTCGCCATAAAATACCCCGTAAACGGTCCCAAATTCGACAGCAGACTCCCCCTCTTCCCCAATAAAACTCGTCTCCGATTCTAGCGGCGTCCAGCAACACAAACCATCCCTTTCTCAATCTGAGCGCTACTCCCCTCTCCCCTGCTTCTGCCCGATAAAAAGGCGAGAAAAATGGAGAAAATCACTTACAGCAGACGAGTCGGGGTATGTTCGCTGTCCGCTGGCTATATCCTCAAACTTTTGAGAATATCTTTTCTAGCCGGACTGAATGAGAAAAATCCTCTGTGATCTCAGATCTGACGAATTTTAGCTTGAGGCTGGAGAAGCGGCTGCTGACGATATGCGCAGGTCTCTCTCACTGTTCATTGGCGCTGCTGTAGTGAGTTGAACTCTCTCAGTCTGTCAGCAACAACAAAAAAATGTTCTGCTAAACTAACAAATCTGCCCTGTGTACCGACGTGTCTGACCAAAATAAACCTTTGAGTTCATCAATATTGCCTGTAAATAAAGTGCATGGCGAACAGACTGTGTCCAAGCGCAGACCGTTTAATTTTAGAATAGGCTGTACCGACCTAATATAAAGACTAGCCCGCCCATTTTATATGCAGCACAATTTAACTTCCACTGCTGTCGCCCTAATCTCTTTTCAGTGTCTGCTTAATAAAAATCCTCTTACATTTTCAACTGGCATCCCTGTTTTTTCCCCATCGCGCTTTCCCTGTCTGGCTGCCTGACTCCTGCGTGATGATTTCCACGGGAATAAAATTGACATTTATCAAAACTACCGTCTCCCGACCAAGACAGCTAGGGCATCGTGTGGACAAGAGCAGCAGTCATAAAACCAAACAGTAAGTGCTTAAGATGAAGCATGAAAATAGTAATAAAAATACAGACATGAATGGATTACACGGCTTGGTTACGCGCGCGCACAAGCAAGGCAAAGACACCGCTAAAAAAAAAAAATAATAAAGAAAATCGTGTTTCCCTCACCAGCTTGCTCTGATGAGACGAGCCTCTCTCTGCAATAAAATCCCCCTCGAATCACTCACCGTCTCCTAAAAGCCTGCGTTTCGCATCGAGACAACAGCACTGTGTCTCTGTTTACAGCCAAATATTCTGCTGCTACAGCCGCGCCACTCAAGACTGAGCTGAGAACGGCGAGGAGCGCTGAGCTGCGTGCATCTGCAAGGGAGGAAAAAAAAAACTGGGCTGATGATACCCAGCGTATATTTTTGTAGTCATCTGCGTATTTCAAGTTAAACTACAAATCAGAGGACATTTTCATCACCAAGGACTACAGCGGGAGGCAGACGAGGAAAACAAGGACATACTTATGGGCAGTTTATGGTCATATCAGTGTGATTCATGGTTGCATAAGCTTCATAGAAAAAGCCCAGCTGTTGATTTTAGGAAGCTTTTGACAGAGGAGGAAGTCGGGTTTTTTTTTGCGCCATCAGTTTTGACTGGGGGTTTATTCTCATCAGAACGGGCAGAGTGAGCTGGCAGTGTAGTCACGTCAGTCTGGTCTGCAGTGCAACGTTTCCTCTGTGTGTATGCGTGCGTGTGTGTGGATGAGCGTGTGTGCGTTGCCTCCTCACGCGTGGTTAAAGTAGTGCATGTGCGTGATTAGTTATGAGGGACGTCACGGGCTTATGTCCCTCTGTATTCACTGTAGGCTGTTACTAATAAATTTAGCAATCTATATTCAATTTGAAGTTAAACTGTTGGGCGTTCTACAGTAAAAATGACCATAACCCATAAACATGATTTTCAAAGCCTGTTTATACTATAATCAAATTAAATTACAGACACAAATGGCCCAAAATGTAATTTTTCTCCTCCTGCTCATGTTTCGTCCTCATAATCTGATGCTGCAGCTGCACGCGCGCGTTTTAGTTGTAATAATAAAAAAAAATAACAACAGCAAGGTCGCAAAAAAAAAAAAAAACCCTCCAAACGCCACCAAGCTCCTTCTCACAGAATTACCGCTATTGTAATGCAAGTGGAGTATCATTTCAAGCTGCTTCCCTTCTCTCAAAGCCAGACGCCACCGCTGCATGTGACTCGATTTGCCTCTGCGCGCGCGTGCACGTGCGGGCATGCATAACCAACACGTGCCCGCGTGCGCGTTGGGTTGGCGCGCACGCCCGAGACGGATAGTGGAGAGCGAAAAAGAGAGAGAGGGTGGGAGGGAGGGGGGGTGGTGGAAGTGCGACTCTCGTCTCTCCAAACGCACCCGCCCCTCACATTTGAATCAGCGTCCGTTCTGCTGGAAGAGGAGATTTTTTTTTCCCTCCCTTTGCGGTCAACAAACAGACAGCTTCTCCAAAAACAGCGCCAGTGATCAATTAAGACGAACTGCCGGTGAAGCCGCTATTGCAAAAAACGGCAATAGGAGGCGACGCGCCTACTTACAGCTCCATCCCTGGGCAGGTGATGGGAACGGATAGTGAAGTCAGGTGTGTGTGTGTGTGTGTGTGTGTGTGTGCAGGGCTAAACGGAGGGAGATGGATGATGGTAATTTAGGTGAGAGATGTGCAGGTTATGGGGAAATAATCACTCGCTGTGAACAGTGCTTTT
>JAQFJA010000006.1:18145560-18157673 GCA_029874485.1 Naso brachycentron
CTTCGGAGAAAAACAGCATCGAATCATTAATTTATGTCTCAATATCGTAGGCAATAACAAGCAATATGACACGGTCATTAGCATACCTCCAAATCCAGGTCGCAGCCTGTTGTCATAGCCATCCAGTAATCTATCCAATATACGCGTGATGTTATCCAAATAGATACTGGTCTCACTGTGCTGATTTCCCCAAACACTGCTCGCACTGTAACTAAAGTACAAATGCACCAGTGAAAGCTTATTTCAACACATAAGAAAACACTTAAAAATGCTCAGTTTCTCAGACCCACATCCATCCACAGTCTGGCTTTCATGCGTAAAAGTCCGAGAACATGCAGAGAAAAGAGTTCTCATACTCACCAAGACAGAAATAAGCAAGTTAAAAGGAAAGCCATGCCTCGCAAGCACCCCACAACAAGAAATCCCTGGTCAACTTTTAAAATCAGCATATTCCATCCCTTAGAAGCATGATTAAACGCGGGTCAGGTCTTCCTTTAGTTGTGAACCGTGCGAGGATATCGCGCCAGTCCAGCACGACTTGACTTCCCCCTCTAGTGCGGTTGCGCCCGCCTCAGCCTGAATCGCTCAGTTGGAAAAACCTGAAGAGTTTTTAAGAGAGTGAAGAGGAGGGACTAGGGGGACATTAACGTTTATCGAACAAGACATTTTACAAGAAACACACCGGTCTCAAGTTCAACTCGGATATTTCGAGGATTTTTCTGTTTGATGGAAATAATGACGGTTAATGTGCCTGTTTGTTTAAGGGTGCTGGAGAGAAAAGAGCGATGGAGAGAAATAGAAACAGAGAAGGAGGGGGAGAGAGGAGGGAGAGGAGGAGGAAGAGCGCTTGCACACATGCAGTAATATTATATCAATGGACAGTGTGACCTTTTGAATGCAGTATGATTTTTAAATGATATCATTTTGTTTCTGCCTGTTCACCTTTTGTACCTGTGTGTGTGTGTAAGTGTACTTGTACTTCTTCAAAGTGAGGACTGTAACCAACAAAATGAGGACATTTTGGCTGGTCCTTAAAACTTTAAGGGGCTGCTTTAAGGTTACCACTTAGTAAAGGGTGAGAGTTCAGCATTTTCATTGCGATGGTTAAGATGAGGATATGCTAAAGAATGCGTTATGTCAATGAGAGCCCAAGCAAGTAGAGAAGCATAAGCCTGCGTGTGTGTGTATGTAAAACCACTGGGCTCAGGCACGCAAAGGCAGAAAATTGCTACTAGAGATGAAGCATGATGAACTGTGATTCATATAGTGGTTGGGTGGTTGAGTGGAGTAGGTGGTAGATACATTTAGTGCAACTTCAAACTCACAATATCCATAGACCGAGAGCAAAGGGAGAGCACCACACAGTCAAAGTCGACTATTCCTGCCGGGCTGTTTATTTCTGTTACAACAACACAATTCAAGAAATTGCGTCGTTTTCACTTAAGCAGCCCCTGTGTGGGGGAGGGATCTTTTAACTGCACAAACATTTGTGATTTAAAAGCTAATTATAACCTTTGCACTGAACACAAGCTAACTCAACCTAACTTGACCCTCAGCTGCAAAAAAAAATAGCTTCTTCAAAAGTGAAAAATAAATCTTCATTTTCTGATGTTCCAACTTCAGCTTGTGTCTCCTCTCCATTACGTCTCCATTGATCACTGAGCTAGAATAAATTATTGCAGCTCGCCATTACTTTTTCATTATAAGTGGTATCATAGTTATGATTTCAATAATTCATGTGAGAGAGGAAAAAAATATAGGATATTCTTCTGACAGCATTAAAATGTGGAGACTGATTACGCAACATAATCCTTCAACTCTGGTCCCTTTGTGCTCAAAACACAAGTTATATAATGATCTGAAAAATATGATTTGGATCGTTTGCAAACAATCATGGATCACTTTCAGATCAAGCACATCCAGAGAGCGCCTTTTGATCTGTCTGATGAATGAAAAGATTCCCTTTGGTTTTCATTGAAAATTGATTGATTTAGCTCTGCAGTCAGAGTAAAAGCAGAAAATTCAGGAGGATTTTAAGTTTGCACGAGGTAGCAGTTGTCGCACTTTGTCTTGCATTCCCCTCTTCAAAAGCCAATAAAAGTTCACGACCCCCAGCCCCACAATTTTTTATCAACTGTCGCTCAAAAAAAGGGGATGCAACTGTTAAAAAAAAGATGGAATTTCCCGAATAATTACCTAGAAAAGCCATAACAATAACTAGACTTTTCATTTCTTCATGTTCTGCACAAACATGCATTTCCCTAGAAAAGCCATAGTGAAGTTGCGGTTTAGCAACACATGATTTGGTTGGTATGGCGTGTTGTTTAGGGATATGTGCAACATTGCTGGATGTATTGGGGATCAGACAAAACATCTTTTCACTTCAACCCACCACCCAAGAGTTGTAGTATTAGAATACAAAGGAGTAGTAGCAGTAGTAGGAGTAGAAGTGGCAGATGTAACATTAATTTATGTAATAGCAGTAAAGGGGAAAGGGAACAGCAGTAGGAATAGTGGGAGTTGTAGAAAGAGTAGCAAGCACGGAAGGAAGCAGGAGAAGTGGTAGTTATATACTGCAGACATTCAGCTGTAGCGCAGTATCAGCATTTGTTGTGGCAATTGGATATGAATCTTATATAATATCTGAAGTTGTTGTTTCAGTTTCTCTGTTGGCTTGCTGGTAGACAAACTAATCTGACAGTAATGCTGTGATCAACTTGATCTTCCCAACCGTGAGGTCAGCTCATGTGACCAACCACAGCGCTCTGACCATGACCGACCCCTGACCTGATTCACTTTGCTGGCCTGGGGATGAGGATCAGAGGGGCCTCACTGGTGTGAATACGCTTAGCATGCTATGTGACCGCTTCTGATATGACAAACAAGCCGAGGCCCACGTGTGCACTGTATACACACGCACAAATGCTCACATGACATAGATGAGAGCCATTACTCTTTAATCTCCATCCCTATAGCGGGTAGCTTTAAGAATAATGCGCTTGACATACCCAGGCAGTCATTGTTAATCTCTGCTTTTTAGGCACGTCCCCTATTATAACAGTCAAGTCACACACAATTAGTACACTTCGATACTGTTCCTACTTCACACTGAGGGGGGGTCTGCAGCTATTTGTATTGTTTCCACGCCGAAATCAAGATTCTATATGTGCACTTACTCGTGCTTTTGCTTGTGCATGAGTTTTGTCTGCCTGTCTACTCATTTGATGTTCTGTCAATGTACTCAGCATTTTTCTACATGCATTTGCTGGCTGTTTAATTGTCTGACTGACTGGCCAAAAGGCCAGTTAGTTAAATGATGTGCTGAGTTACAGATGCATCTTCGAATTAGACTGACTGACTGACATAAAGACAGCCATCAAACTATAATGTCTTTCTTTGGGAGTGGATCCCTGTCTTTCTGGACACCAAATCTTGAATTCACCCGTCAAACATCCTCCAAAGTGCTGCAGCAAGTAAATAACAGATGGCTAAACTGGTTAAATTGGGAGCTGCAAATGTAGATCATTATATAAAACAGACAAAGGTGCCGTTAACTGAAAGTCGATATCAATAATAGTCAGCTCAGGTTAACCTTTCACCAGTCCTATTGATTATCCTAACATAACCACCATATTCTGGCATCTTGCTTTCTTTCCCATTTAGCTCGATTCATACATCCACTGTAATAGGTCATTAGCTTTTAAAGCCCATGTCAAGTGAACAATGTTAAATAATGCGAGGCCATTATATCTAATAGACAATATTTTCACAAAATATAATCAGCGAACCATTCATTAGACTTAAGGTCTGAATTGAGATGAAAAAGGCACACTGATTATGATGGATTGCAATTAGGTATGCCTCATTCAATGAGAACAATACACCTCATATGCCCGTGTGGGTAGCAATTCAATTATGTCAATTTCTGAAGTACAATTACTTTGGGGAGATAAGGGGACATACTTCAAGCTCCGACGTGTTTTGATGGAGGAAAAAAAAGCCTACAGTAGGAGTTTTTTCTTAATTAGTTCATTATTCAGCTAAATAGGATTTAATTAAACATGCCATGATATGCATTCTGTATTTCTGTATTTGATTCCCCATAACATGCAGCTGGTTGCCGAGCTTGCAGATTACTCCAAGAAACTTTCCAAAACTAATGTGACCTTTTGAAGGAAGAGGAGCTCTCAGATTGCAAGAGCCAGAAAGAGGATTTTTTTTTTCTACGCTGTTTGCTCAGCGCTAGTCATTCAAAAAATATTTTCTCTGTGGAAAAACAGACTGACACTGACGTACACAAAAGCATGCTGTGAGAAGCAGGAGAAAAAATCTGCAGAAACAGATGACAACAGCAGAAGAACAGACGACGTTTAAGATCAGAATATTCCCATGCATCACAGTGCATCTTATGTTCAGCACCACGGACAGCTCCAACATCCAGTTTATTTTTATCACACTGAAGTAACTGAAGTACTGTAAACAATGAGAACTCAAAGTCACTGCTAACATACTAGTAAAGGAAAGCTTGACGTGCCTCTCACACGCTACAGCACTTCATTGCTTGTTATTACCCCCCCAAAAAAGGTGCATTGTCTAAACTCATTTCTGGCTACACCACAGTGCTTCTATAAATACATGATATCTCCCACGTGAGATGGACCCACTGTACTTCATGAGCCTCACCATGTGGTATCTATGGTAACCACTTACAGTAGGAGAAACTCTGCATGTGTGCTGGAATGTGTGTATCTTATTTCAAGACTGCTAAGAACTAAATGTGTTCACAAGAATAAAAGGTGAGAAATTTGTGGTCATTGCTTCTGAGAGGAAATTAAATGGTTGGGTTGGGTTGCATTGGGTTCGATGAAGTAAGAACTAACTAGTGCATGAGCTAGGATTCGGTCAGGATGTATTGGTTAAAAAAAAATCAGGTTTAAGATTTGCATTTAATAATGTTTTTGGGTTGTTGGCACTGCAACAGGGTGAAATACCTCTTTTTCCATATGATATGGAAATGACTAATGCTGGAAATACCTTGGAAGCAAATAATATCAATTTTATTCACAATTATTGAGAAGAAGATCCCCTTAGACCCAAAGTCACATATTTTTAATTAAATGGAAGACAAAAATTAGCCACACTTTAAAACAAAGTACGTGTCTGTTGGTTTGATGAGTGCAAAAAGGATTACAGCCACTAACTGGTGGATTATTAACCATATAAATGAGAAATTATGGCTACAAACATTAAAAAAAAACAAAACAAAAAAAACTTTTAAGTTTAGAACAATGTCTTACCTCATACTACCTCCATATGAAACTTGAAATTAAAGTATTGTGCAAATTTAGAACAACATTACCTGCAATGCTTAATAGAACATAAATAGAACATACATTTTTGTGTATGTTAGTTTTATATTTGCAGTGTATGTGAATGAATGTGCAAAACTTATACATACTTACATTATTATACATACTTATGCATGACTATGTGTCTGAGGGGGTTTAAAAGTATGGTTATGGATATGAATATGTATGATAAATGTAGGTAGCTTATGCACGTTCATGAATAGGTTAGTGTGTGCATGGTGTCGTGTGCATGGGTCAGTAGTTGGATGAATTTGTGCTTGTAGGTGCCTTGACTATCTGTAACCTCACTGCGTAGGACCTGCATTAAACTATGTGATTTAAAAAGTTTGGGACTGGATGTTGTCTTTCCCTCTCTCTCTGCCCCTGTAGTCACACATCCTCAACATCGTATGCAAACACTAGTTTCTTAAAATCTTGACTCCTTCGACATGATGTGCTGCACCACCTCCAGTGGATTCAGTATCGGGAAAAAATTTCCACTGCAGTTTCCATGGAGACCAAAGCATATCATAGTAAGAAAAAATAAATGTTGATTTCGAGAAAACAGTTGTCCTCACTTCCACGGTTGACCTTTCCCCCGACTGCAGCCAGAAGCTTCACAACGAACTGTGCTGGACAGCTGCCAGCAGCCTGCAGCACATAGGCTTACAGAGGGAAGGAAGGCAGTGAAAAAAATGCAGAGATCAATTGAATAAACTATATTGCTTCAAGGTTTGCATATTGATATGTAAATTTTATGCATATAATAATCAATCTTTTCTGCAAATCATACAAACCTGTCAGCACAACACTTGGGGCACATCTGTGAATGCACAGACACCAAATTTCTACCTACCCACCAACGCAGACTCAAATACAAAAACAGCCTGCACATGCTCAGTATAAGTGAACACGCACAAGAGTGCATTACAAAATGTATCGAACACTTTAACTTGCAAAACAAATATGCTTCCATTTCTATGGTAACAATCCATGTTCCCTGCAAGTCAATTTGTTAGGAAAAACTTTGTTTTCTCACAGCCTCAGCTGACCTGAAAACTACAGGCAAAACAAATAAACAGAAAAAAGGCAGCAGCATAAAACTCTGCCAAAAGCCCCCCAGAGAAATACTAACAGATACAAAGAAGTTGAAAAGAACAATGACAATGTAATTTAGAATAAATTCAGTGGCCAATATCAATATAATTGGGTAAAGCCTCAGGATAAAGATACAAGTGTGGTAATAAGGAATGAGTTACATCTGCTTCTGTATGTTGGTCAATATTGGACATGTGCAAATTATTAATATATTGGTACTTGGTTGTGAAAGTATTGGCATGTATGGACTAAATTGGGGATCGCTTTGGAAATACATTATATACATATATATATATATATATATATATATATATATATATATACACATCTCACCATTAAATTTCCATTTCAGTTGGAGATGAAAAGTTTATTTCCACTTTTTTTCTGGTGTTGCAGTTCTCAAAACACTGAGTGCAATCATCACAGTCAAACTGTGTAGCCTAAAAGCTGTCACAGAAAAGGCCATCGCTCACAAAAACATTCACAAGTGCATCACTGCCACCAAAATAACATTTTTCATTTTCATGGTGACAAATATATGTATAGGAAATTATGTCAATGTGAAATACTCTGGGTTTTCATTTCTTGGTATAGGTAATGATATTTGTTAACCAAGGCATCCTGCCTGACTCTGAAACTTAAAAATCAATGTCAAAGGTGATGATAATAGCAAAAGGCTCTCTCAAACACATACACACACATTTATCCAAAACAATGTACTACTTGAGTTAAATGGTTTTGTTCTTCCAACACTTGTTTCATTATTATTATCGAGTCGATGCTAAATTTGTGCTCTCATTCTGAAACCATGCATATGATTTTCCTCCTTCAGCAGATGCAAGAATAGAGTTAGTATTCTGTCGCTATGGTTACCACTTGTGGTTATGGAAAAAGAATCAATGTCAAGTTAAAGTCAGCGAGCATACAGAGGTGGTACTTTGCCAACTTTGGCAGAGCAGTCTTCAAACTGAGCTGATCTGATTAAGCTTGACCTGGTCAGAACAGCAGGCTGTCTGTCAAGGTTGCAATGTATCCACCTGAAGACATTCATTCCATGTTTGGTGGGTTTATTCTTAAAGTGACTACGAGGAACTTTTATGTACGTATGAAACTGTCTCGTGATTCCTCTGATGATTATAAATTTCCTAAAAAAGAAACATGACCCTCACATAAAAGAGCGCTATTTTTATGTAATTTCTATTAATGCACGTGATCCGGTCTGAATCCCTACAAACTCAGAAGAAACTTTTTTTTTTTTTTTTAAATTCAAATTTCATTGTTCTGTGCAATGACGATAACTTAATTTTGTTTTATTCCCACAGCATGTACCTTAGCATGTAACATTAATGCAGATGGCCGTGTATCGTTAGCCTACAGAACATGAAGGTAATAGGTCTCGGGGGACATTACTGCCATACAACTTATTTCCTCGTCACATATAAATGCATTATCTCTCTTTCACTCGCTTCCGAATCAAATGCACCCATTGTCAGTGTTATGCCGAGTTCTGCCTGCCTGGCACGCGCTACCAAAGATCTTTACGACAGTACGTGCTTTTTTCACTACCTCTTTTGTCCAAAGGAGCCGCTGGAATCAATAAAAACGGAAAGTTCTGTGTAGTCACTTTAATAAAACCAAACCAAAGATACTTGGGGGGTGGGGGGGGTGTTTGTTTTTTTGTCACAGTCCCAGTGTCAGTCCCTGCTGAGGAACCGATCATACTGATCCAGTACTTACGATGTAAACACTACAGTACATTGACTAGTCAGATCAACCAGAGCCATCTAGGCCTCTATGTCTATGTGTGTCTTGCTGCTGCAGCCTCTTATTAAAACAAATAATGTCTCCTTGTTGCAATAAACAACCAATACCAAAAAGAAAGTACAAAAAAATCTAAGTGTGTGTGTGCTTGAGCAAATAAGAGAGACAGAGAGAGCAGCAGAAAAACAAGGTTAGCAGTAAGTTGTCAATCCAGCAGGAAACACACAGAGTAGTTTAGAGTGTGTCAGTTCATAGATGCTACAGCATCTCAAGACCAAGAAAAGTCCTGTCTGTTTTTCACCTGTTCGTTAGGTACAAAGGCTACTTTACAGAAAGTACTTGGTGGAAATGTGGTTTAAATGTCCAGCAACAGATCTGATAATAGGTCTCAGTTTTATATCTACACATGATGTATTTAGAATAGATACAAAAGGCTTTAATCTAAATAGAGGCATCCAGTGTTGGCACAAAATGCCACTTTGAAGGGCATCAAGCGTAGGCGTCACTGTGTTACCGTAGCTCTTGATCTTTGTAATCTGCAGGTGGTGTGGTGAAACGGTGACACGAGGGGCCAACCACCGTGTTATCATCCTGTGTCACCATCTAAATCATCACTTCTGATGCCAAGAAACCAAAAGAGGGGCTTTTGGCAGCAGCCAATAATCCTCCAGTCCTTCCCTCCTTCCATCACTCCCTCCATCTTTCCACCAGTTCCAACTGTGGCTAAAGCTGACACTCAACCTGGACGCCTGTCAGCAGTTCTGGCAGTGATGACCAACGTCTGTCAGGGGCATAGTGAAAGACTGAGAGACAGATGAAGAGAGAGTTTGTGTGAATGAGGGTATAGGCACGGAATCAGCCAACTATCTGCTGTTTTGGTGATAGCTAGGCAGGGAAGGACGCCGCAACCTTGAAGAGGCAGCAGGTGGCACCTCCTCTGGTAGAGGGAGGGTAATGAGGCGTAGAGGTTGGCTGATGGGCTTCGTTTGTCCTGCTTATCTACACTTCAGAGGTCGAAACCACCGCCGTGACATTTTGCCTGGGACAGGTGGAGGCTCTGGCCAACAGCAGCCGTCTGGTGGTGCCAGGACTTGAGTGGAAACCTTGCAGTCCAGGACACATCCAGGGGCATTTTTAGGCAATGCTGATGGGCTATTTTGCTTCCACTAAAGGGGAACAATGATAGATGGAGTGCAACCACGTAGGAAGCAGGGTGGACTATGCATCTGTGAGGTATGCTGACAAATTTATGAACATAATTTATGGAAAAAAATGTCTACCATCACAGCCTCAAAGCAGGAATAAATCCTTATTTTATTCTTTTTATAATTCAGTGGGAGATTAATGAGCTTTTTAAATGCTGTATGTGTTGTTTTTTTGAGTGTTGCTCAATTGCTTACTTAATGTTGTTGAGAAATAAGTACAGAAATCTGTTCTCTAACTCAACAAAGCAATTGTTGTGAACAAATCTCTGCAGATCTCTGAGCACAGGAACGTCACTAAAAATAGGTCTAATGAGGTGACAATTAGACATGTTGTAAACAAGATGACAAGATAAAGAAAAACAATGTACTGGGAGTGCTGCACTGGGTCAAAAACAATAAGGAAATAAGAGAAAAGTGAAAAGTTGCTTCTCAAGGACAGGCCCATCGTCCAATAAAAGTGAAAATAGTGACTGTTCAGCTATCTTGTAATGGAAGTCCAGGATGAAGTTGGCAGCATGTGAAGGAATCCAAGGTACTTTGATGGGAGTAAAAATCCTTCATTAAATCATGGATAATTCAATACATTTTGACTCTGAAGAGTCTTCATGTGGACATAACTTGCACTGAAGACAAGTGCTTTGTATAAAACTCATCAAGGTCACGTGACTGTTGATTGAATCATGTGAAAATATACAAAACATAAGAGAGGCTATGCAAGTGCAAAATTATTCCTGTGCAAGCAAGGGGTAGTTTATCTGATTGAAAAAATAAAAGCAAACATTAAACTTGAATGCAAATTATCTTTTGTAAACATTTATCACAGTTAACAAGCTAACTTACTAGGGAAATAATTTTTTTGTCTTATTTCCAAATGAGGTTGTTTGTGAGCTTCTTTACGTGTTCGTTGTCCCATTAAACCCAGTTTCATCAATGTCACCACATTCTGAGCTCTCAGCAATTACTTTGGCCAGAACAATGATCTAATGTAATGTAAGATAGCCCGGAACAAACAAACAGTACACAGACTCTTTAAAGGGTCTTTTGTAATTTGCTTACACGCTCGGAAGGGGAGGGGACTGGAGAGATATTCAGTTGTTTGCAATCTGCAACCTCACCACTGGATGCCACTAAATCTTTCCCACTAAATGTTTAATTGCACTGTGCTGGTTCTTTATTTTAGTTTAGCAAAATTTGGACAGAAAGACTTTCACTTGGAATAGAGGCTTTTTTTTTTCAACACAAGGACCAAAAATGTTCAGATCATTACTCAACTGTTGTGCAGCAGTAGGTGGTTAGGTGGGTTACCTTGCTGGCACAAGGTGCACAAAGTGTATCTTGTATGTTGTTCCACTCTGTGCTATTCTGTGCCTTTTCTTTTCTTTTTTGTCTTTCTTTCTGTTTTTTTTTTTTTTTGACTTGTCAAGGGACTTCAGATGCCAATAAGCTTTTTTGCTATAATCTGGTCCAGTGCACCAGTTGCTGACTTTAATATTTGAACTGTACATTGTGATTTTTAAATAACTTTTAAAAATAAATGCTTTAAGAAAATTGTACACTAAATACAATAAAATGTGATTTTTTTTCAGTCAGCGTTTAATAACACTATATTTTTTTGGCTGACATTGTATTTTGATTCTGAACTCTCTCTGTGTCTCATCGACATAAATTCTTACCTTTTCAATAATTAGAAACCCATCATTTAAATATGTCTTCCTCGGGCCTAATAGAGCTCGCCTGCTGAGTTATGGAACTCTAATCAGCAATGTCAATGCTGTAATTGCACCAATCAGAAAAGAGAAGTGAGAGGTGTTTTAATTACAGGGAAAGGCACAATGCAATTTTCATCTCTGGCTGACAAATTGTGTTTGATTATGCTCTAAATGTTCTGTATGTTAAATGTCAAAGTCCATGTTGTTTGTTAATTTGTGATCTGCCAATTAGGCTTGAACTCAGTTATGTTTTCTTCTTTTTAAGCAAATGAATACAAACATATTTTCATATACATATGTATAGAGATAAAAGATAAATGCAAGACTGCCATTTATATGTATTTGTTTTACCTCCACAGTGTTGATGCCAATTTCAAAGACACATTTAAGACAGTAAGTGGGAGAAATGATGCCACTGTATTTTGGCCATGTGCTTTGGCATGTTGCCACTCCATCTCTGTGTGACTGGATGGATATCAGACAGTCAATCCATGGGAGGTGTTACCTGCTGAGAGCAGACCAGGTGCAAACTCCACAGTAAGACCACAAGCTGCGGAGGTTTATTAAGCACTGCGTAGTAATCCACCCTCCTCCCTTACCACCTTTCCTTGTGAACACGCCTGAAATGTGTAAATAAATAAAAGCTGATTGCTCTGGCTTTATTAGTTTGCCAACACTTGGTGAGGTTTTACAATGGCTTTAGCAAGATTGAATTGAGGAAACATTCTTAAAACAGACATATGGTGGGTAAAGATAGAATTACAGGCACAACACTTCACATGGATGAACTCAACATCGTTGACATCGTTGATTAATATGAACCTGTTCTTGTAATTAATGTAATGTGATGTGTGTGTGTTTGTGTGTGTGTGTTGGCCTCTATTATTCACACTGTATGGACAAAAGTATTTTCAGAGTCATAATGGGTAGAGCGACACCGATATGCAATTTTTCGGCCAATGCCGATACCAATATTAGGGAGCAAGAAAATT
>JAQFJA010000006.1:18213990-18233731 GCA_029874485.1 Naso brachycentron
ACTGTGGTGTGCATTTCGTCCCATGATACAACCATGTTGGATGGAGCTAACAATATATTGGCTATTTTGAATAGTAGAGCTTCTCTTGGGAGGACAGTGGGGTTAATGAAATCAAGTGGTTTTATCCTTTAGGGACAAAGAATTTGCATAATCTGCCTACAAGATACAGAAAAGTTGATATTTTGATGTAAGGTGGTACAAAAGAAAATCTCATGAAATGTGCAAGATAGAAAGCATCAAATCTAAAGGAAAATGATCGTAAATCTCCATTACATTTGAGTACATTCTGTGTCCAAGCTGCATTTTGGCTCTGGTGCTGAAGCAAGATCAGGTGGTCACCAGTAAATGAGCTTTTATCCTTTTGGGGCGATCAGCTGACACCGAACTCCAAATTCTGAATTTTAAGTAGACGATGTTATTCAGTGGTGGTTTGATCACTAAAGAAATGCTTTCAAAATTAAGTTATTTCTGTCTGCCCCTGACCTGACCTGCCTTTATTTCATCCCATTTCGACTAATACAATTTCCATCCACTCTGCACTTAGTAGTGAAGCACTTGATCGTCAGCAGTTGGTTCAAATTGCAGTTGCCAGGCTTTTTACTGGAACTACGAGAAGAGAACACATGAATCTCATTTTACCTTCCTCCCTTAGTCTACTTATTGCTTTTGGAATATAATCTTATATTTCAGTGTTTATTTCTTATGTGAGGTGATGATAATGGTGATGCGATATGACTACCCAAACTATACAGTGCAGGAATGTTTTGGAAATACATTCTTTTTGACTGCGGGAAAGCACCAAACTCTGCTTTCGTCGAGAGGAACAAGAAATGTCAGAGTGAGAGGGTTTGAAAGAAGCCAGTCTGCTTTAATAATTCAGAACAACTAAATAGGTCACACAAGTATTAATTAAGCAGAGCAGGGGATGGGGGAGGGAGAGGAAGAGGGAAGGTTGAGTGAAAGATAGATGGACACATAAGAGGAGCTATGACCAAGAAATATCCAAGACAAGAGATTGTGAGGGGTGAAATCAAATTGAAAAAATGAAGAAAGTAAGGGAGACAGAAACGGAACAAGTCAGAGTAGCTAAGACCAGAGGAGGGAGGAGGTTTGGTATAAGAGTCTGTATTGTATGCAGTAATCAATGAAGCAGCGTGGGAGTTTCCCTTTAAATTGTTCCATCAAACATGCTTTTATTCCTCATCCCGCCCGGCTTCGTCATCATTGCCATCCCACACACGCATACACTGTATGTACTCATGCAAATCAAACATGTTAATTCTCTTTCTAGCTGCTAAATCTCCCCATCATCAACATTCCACAGAGTAATGGTCACACACACTAACGCAAACAAACAAAAAAAAAAGAGAGAGAGAGAGTCAAATCAAATGACTCGCTCACGCAAACTCACCTAACAGGCATGCAAATCCCCACTGTAGCAAACATGCAGTTGTAACAACTGTTGCAACCATCGGCAATGATTATTATGTTGTTGAGTTACTGGAAACATCCCCCGTGTTGTTTAATCCCTTCCCTGCTGTTCCCTAAAATGCAATACAACTCACGCACATTGGGACAAAACTGAGCAGCTTTATCAGTATCATGATGTAAGGCTGTAATTTTGGTTATTTGTCTCGAGGCAGAAAATTGTATTATAAGTCTTGGCCTCTTGCCTCCCAGTTGAGCTGGTTCACACTTGGATTCACTCATCGGGACGAGCTGTCAGACCTTTGACATAATCTTGCACTGTGAGCTTGCTATGTGCAAAATATAGCATCCTCACTTTGGTGCACTGTAAGAGGCTGCATTAGCTTTGTGTCGCGACCCTTTTTTAGCCTCAAAATGTAAAAGCAGTGATGCCATTCAGGCTTTAAAACAATCTTGTCTTGCCCAACTTTCTGTGAGTGATCACAGCTTCAGTACTACTGAAAGTGGCCTTCAAACAGAAAAGTTCAGATGGGGATGGAATATCCCCTTTTTACTTCTTACTTTGCAAATTGCTGTTTTAATTGAGTTTCCAGAGTTTCAACAATGCTTTAGCTGGAGCCACCGATCTAAAAAGTGCACTAACCACAGCTGTCTCCTGTCTCTTCTCGTCTCCTCATCTCCATCCTCTCCTCTCTCTGAGACCAATGCTCTTATGGCCTGAAGTCAGCAGACATGACAACTGCACCAGAGCAGACAGTACGCAGTGGATTATGCAAGAGCCAAGTTTCATGGTCTAATGAAGATTTTCTACTCTTCCTCTCGCAGCAGCACTTGTCTTAAGCTTTAACTACATAGTACGAGGTTACTCAATCATTTATTGCTCCAGTCCACTGGCCGCTTTGCTGTCCATGTCTCCACTGATTTGGCCAAAATGAGAGCAAAAGAGCTGGTAGGTTTGGTTCATATTAATATTAATGGACTTGCTTCTTGTCCCTTTGCAAATTTTACTGGGTTTTAGTGATGGAAATGGATGCCAGGCCTGGTTATTTAATCATTCTTGCTCTTGCTGTTCAATAATTTACTTGCTCATGGGACAAAATATAATAAAGTTGACTCATATATACTGTATTTAGTCCATATATAAGGGGTTCCCTCGGTTACTCTGCGGAATGTTATATGTTCAACTTGACTTCATAATTTATAGCTTTAACAGGCTTTTTCATAATTGAGTTATTTTCAAGAATACAGTAAGTATTCAGCATGTGACTTGCTCATCTGTAACTCAGAGGCTGATGATGAGCTGCACATGAACAAGGCATGGATCCACAACTGGCTGTGGTTGAACTGTTGTGCTGGACCGTCACAGTTGAGGGGTCAAGAAGAGTCAAGAGTACAAAAGTGGATATTTTTGAATATAAATAATAATATTAGTAATAACAGGCTGCTTTTACTGGTGCTTTTTTAAAGCATGCACGCAAAAAAAGGTTTTTTAACCAATCACATCAACTGAACAATGATGAAAGTTGACAGTCATGCCAGATTCATCGACTTCCGTTCATTCTCATCAGTCTAGCCCAGTTTAGCTAGCAGATTGTCCTCTTACATACATGATAATTGTGATAGCAAACAAGCAAATTTTTATGTCATGTAAGAATGACATGATGAGTCAACCGTTCCTTGTGGTTAACCTCACATTTTTAAACTACAGCACCAAATGGCATGTCAGCTGTCAGCAGAATGTAAAATGGTGACAAATACAAACCTAATGGAGAGCCAAGTGATTAATTAACGGAGCTGTAGAGGATCCAGATGGGACATGATTATGAACACATACTACACAGACTGTAAACAGTCCTCAGTAAATCCTGTTCTCTGTGCCCTTTGTCAGATGGTTACACTACAGATGACATTGAGTTCTACTGGCGAGGAGGAGACAATGCCGTGACGGGGGTGGATAAGATCGAACTGCCCCAGTTCTCCATCGTGGACCATAAGCTCATTTCCAAGAATGTCGTCTTTTCCACAGGTAACAGCAGTGAAACAGGCTGAAATGCATGAATCACACCACTTATAAAAGAGACCAAGATAAGCTTGAGCTAGATCACTGTAACAGCAGTGTACCATAAAGCAATCCAATAATTTGAACTCTAAAAATAAACATGGTTTTGAAGCATATATGTTCAATTTTTCATATAATGCACTTTTATTATAGTACTTTGCCTTTATTGTCATTTTTAAAAAAGCCCTTTATTTTGTCTCTTAGGGTTTATTTTATTTCAATTTCATTATGCCCTGCAACGAGGGCAACATTGCAATTCATACATATTGACTCATTTCATTGTTTGCACTTATTGATATGAAAATAGCATCCGCTAATTTCCAGAAATGCAAAAACATTATGTAAATGAACGAACCCCCGCATACAAACCTTCGTATGAAATGCTGTCCTGAGAGACAGGAAGACACCATGACTTATTTAACAGCAATAAACAAAAAAGAATGCTCTCTGATACAATGAAATATTCATCTCTTCTGCATTTTCATATTCATGATTTGTCCTGCAAGCAAGCAAATGTAAGTGGGACGGCGCTTGTGCTGAATACAGTTTCTGGGTATTGTGCTGAATGAGAGCAGAACATGAATGCAATGAAGAGTAGAGACTCCGCCATTAAGAGGACTCATTTTGTTTGCAGGGGTCACGTATTCCACACAACCCTATTGCACAATGTTTGTATGCAATTGTGTGGGTGTTTGGTCCATTACCATGCATGCATGTCTACTAAAGTCCGGCCTTCAGCATGCCTGATTTCATTACCTTATGCAGAGATATGGCAGACGGGGGATTCCCATTTAACGTGCTGTCTGTTGAGATGAAGGGACTGGCCTTCGTGTCACCCAGAGATGCAAACGTCAGCGTTAGAGCCTGGGCATTTATCCAACACAAGTGTCATGTTTCACTGCGAGGAAAGGCAAAGTCGTTGTTGTCCTTATGTATAATAAATGTTCAGAGTTGCATCTCTCTCCTGTCATTTTCAAGTTGTTTCCCCATTCCATAAAGAAATAATTCAGATTCTCTTCGTGACTCATGCTCACATTAGCTAATTGACAAAGCAGATATATGCAATGACATGCCAAGAGGAGCTGGATTGTGCAATGTCTTCCATTAAAAAGAAATTAGCTTGACGTCTTCCAATACTGTATATAGTAGTGTACTCTGGCTCTTCTTTTGGCGACCCATTCAGTTGTAATGCAGGTCAAACCAAAAGACAGCCGATTCCCTGAGGAGAGAAATATGTGTGCTGATAGAGTTTGCCCCTACCAAAACCCTGCTGGGGACTTATTTCAAATAGAGTTGAGATAAGCAGGAAAAAAAAAAGGAGGGAAGTCAACAGACAAACTATCAAACCTTTTTCACAGTGTATGGGCCTAACAGGTAATTCTGGAGAGCGCTGATGCTTCAGTTCAGTGGAGACAACAAATATGGTTTTTTACTGAGTGTTCCTGCAACGGACAACTCAGGGATGAGACGCCATGATCTGGACTCTGCCTAGTCCACACCCTCACTGCTGTATGTTGCTATGATTTGTTGTATGGACACCTAAGGTTGATACATGAGCTCGGAAGAAGCACTGGTGAATAAGTAGTCTGCATTTTAGGATACCCTTACAACGTAGCTGTCACTTTGTAGACGTCACGCAAACCTGTGGTGCCAAAACAAGCATTGAAATAATTGATTAGGCAATCCACCACATAAATAAATTAACAAATAACCAAGTTAATGATCAATCAATTGTTTTGGCCATTTATCAAGCCAGTGAGACAAACATTTACTTCTACTCACTCCTGAAATGTAAGGATTTGCTTTTTTAAAAGATTTTCTTTGTATTTCTTTTGATTTTTTGGGTTTTTGAATAAACAAACAAGTAGATGTGTTTGTTTGTTTCAAATGGAATAAATGTTTTTTTTAGATTTACCAAAAGTTCGATGAAAGAATTAATAGTTAAAGCACTTTATACATATTTGTTATTAATGTCTGCGTTCCCTGAGAGACTTCTGACCTGAATTTGTTGTATTGCCATTTTAAAACGATATATCGTTACTTTCTCTTGACAGCCATTAAAAAGAATAACACAGCAGAAGTTCAGTGTACAAGTTACACCTTCTTTTAACCACTGAAAAAAGTCCTGACTTTATTTAGGTATGATGCAATGCCTAAAATTAACCAGACCTCTATCATAGGGATGGAAGATCAGAAACTATCACACTTTTTGGGTAAATTTCCTGTTTTTTTGTGAAAGACTTCTTCCCTGAACTTCTGCTGAGGTCTAAGGACATCTTAAATTATACATGTACACTGTAGGGGAGAGAGATATTACCAAAATAGCATATTTAGAAAAAGGTCCTGCATACCTGGCAGCTGTGGGAAATTTTGCGGAAATACATCACCTGACACTGTCTCTGCTTGCTTTTTTCCCCCATCCCATCTGGCCAGGCTCTTACCCTCGCCTGTCCCTGAGTTTTAAGCTGAAGAGAAACATCGGGTACTTCATCCTGCAGACGTACATGCCTTCTATACTTATCACCATCCTCTCCTGGGTCTCCTTCTGGATCAACTATGACGCCTCGGCTGCCAGAGTGGCTCTAGGTGAGGCAAAGCAATACAAATATAGACAGATGGGCAGGACACGGTGAAACAGGGGTGGACACTTGGAGGAAGATTGCACCGCCACTGAAACAGACTGATGAGGGAAATTCAAGAGAAAGCAATTCATAGATGTTTTTCCTCCCAGTTTTATGTGATATCACCGACATCTTTTACTTGAAGGGCAAATAGAGACGGGAACCGTTTAGACACAAGTTGAGGAAAAACAAAATACAACATATTTTAAATTAAGTAAGGAAAGGAAATCTGTTGCATCAACACTGTATGTTCTAATAGAAGAAAAAGGAATTTTTTATAGAGGACCTATTTGACCTGTGTCCCATATGAAGTACTGTCTCCTGCACGATTTTCAGATGTTCCATCTATCCTAAAATTTTACCTTTATAACTTCTTTGGTTAATAAATCACTTTGTGTCATTTTTAATTCTATGCATGATCATAAAGAATGCAGAATAGCACTGCACTGGTCCACAACTACACTGTTTCAGTGTTTTTCCAATAACTGTGGGTGTTCACAGGGTCAAATATCCATCCGAGTAAAGCAAATGTTTCTGTGTCACACAGACGTATTATAAAGTGACTTGTTCCCACTCTGATTTGAGAGCCTCTGTGCTTTTCTGGAAGTCACAATTTTCCCCCGTCATCCTCGATTATGTAAACCCCACATAGTCTGTGTGGTTTGTATTGAGTTTCGGGTTTATTCTGTGTTTATTGGATGCTCCCTTCCTTCTTTTTTTACCCAGCTCCATTCAGTCTTCTACCCATCCCTCGCTTTAGTCGACAGGGCAATTTCACTGATTGACGACTGAGCTGCATTTAGTGATCCGGGGGGAAGGCATGCATGGGATTTGATGGAAAAAAAAGGTAATGCTCCATAATGGTGGCGGGTCAGCAGAGTTGGGAGATGTTCGGTCACCCCCCAATCTACACGACATCCAGGAACCACTTTACTCTGACCTGGTTTCAAGCATTAAAAGGACCTGTAATGGCTGATTCAAATGGCCACAATGCTGCAGAAATCCTTTGTTGTTGTTGTTAAGCTCTTGCAGCAACAGCTTGGGAAAATTGCCTGAATCCTGTTTTAAGCGGTGGTCACCTGACAGCTTTGTGACAGCTGTATAATAATTTAGTAATTGTTTACCGTGACTCTCAACTGAAATTGCCTTAAATAATCACACTTTGTGTGCTTTCAAAGTGGAATATACAGGTTCGTGGGGGAGGATTTGTGAGCTCTATAGGAGCTGAGGACTCAATTAATTTATTTAATTTATCATGTATGAAAAACCATGTTTAATCTTTACAATTGGGCCCCTTATACCATTTATAATTCCTGCAAATAGATAATAACATAGACAAACACTACTGTTAGCACATCACATCCAAGAGCCACTGCTTTGTTGAAGCAACAAAAATATGAAATTAAATTACTACTAGCAAGAGTAAGCGTGTCACTCATAATAAGCACAAACTCTACACACTGATATGCAGGTCAACCTGACAGTAACTATCCCCACAGTATGCGGGCCCAGGCTTTTTGAAAACTGTCTACAACTTTTCTCAGGAGGTGTTCTCTGCTAATGAACAAGACCAAGGTTGACATTTGAATTTCAAATCGCTGCGCCGCTTCAGGTGCCAGTCTTTTTAGCTTCAATCCCAGTGCGTAGTTTAAAATCAGGGGGGTAAGCCCCTCAGTTTCATTGATCCTGACAGACTTAATGAAGCGCATACATGGTGTCAAGTTGCAGCTGAAAAGAAAAAACTGCCGCATTCAGTCAGAATTGTAGATTAAATAAGGCTTTTATCTGAATGCTACTACTGGTTTAATAAGAAGAAAAGGGCAAGAAGTATTTTTATGAGTGCTCACACCACTTATTTTGGTTTTTACTAGGGCTTGACCGTGTTATTGGTTTGCTGTTATTATCAGCCGATATCTGCCTATTATAGTTAGATATATCGGTATCAGCGTATATTTTCTCAAGTATGGGACAATGCTGAAACTGCTTTTTAGGCCGATAAAATCCTTGCATTATTGATTTAAAATGGTAAAATTATCTAGTTTGTCCGGCAGAGGGCAGTCTGTTATTAACTAATAAGCGAAGTGTTTATTGTTCAGTGCACTGATGTTTGCAGCAAAGTTTGTGAAAATGTAAGATATCCTGCTTCTATTACATATCTTTGTCACAAGTATTTAATAACAACATTCAGCTGATAATGTTTGTATATGAAATCTGCCGAAATTTCTCACTCCTTATTACTGGCATTGTCATCGGCCCAAAGAAACCCTTATCGGTCAGGCCCTAGTTTTCATATAGAAGTGGCATATTTTGAACTTCTGGTGTTTGATTTATAAAGCAATACTGAAACCTCTTATTTAAATTTTCTTCCCCATCAGGTATTACCACTGTGCTCACCATGACCACCATTAACACCCACCTGAGAGAAACCCTCCCCAAAATCCCATACGTCAAGGCCATAGACATGTACCTCATGGGCTGCTTCGTCTTTGTCTTTCTGGCTCTGCTGGAGTACGCGCTAGTAAACTACATCTTCTTTGGACGGGGCCCTCAGCGGCAGAAAAAGGCAGCTGAAAAAACAGCCACAGCTAACAACGAAAAGATGAGGATGGATCCAAACAAGGTAGAAATGGCTTTGCACGTCTCTGTAGTTAATGGAACTTTTATTTTCATTTAGAAATAACTAATTTTCTGCAAATGCCAAAATTAAAAAATAAATAAATAATTAAAAAGAACATAGAAGCATATCCTCTTGATGAGCTCCCATGTGCTCAAATTTTCAAGTGAAAGCCGTTTCCTTTGCTCTAGATTCACTGAATCAAATATTTTCTTTACTTTGCAATGAGTTTCAATTTAATTATTCATGGGCTGTCTTGGGAGCTCAGAATAATTACTTGCAAAGAAAAGAAATGTCACCACTTCAAATGGAGGGTTGACCTAATGTTTCCAGCCTTCAGTCTGCCAAGCAAAACCAACCTAATAAGCTTGTACTGTCCCTGTTTCAATGTGACAGGTTGCCAGCTGAGAAGGAGGTAAAGAAGGTCTCTGAGTCACTTTTGTCTTGGTCTTGAAAAAGTTGTGCTCACTTTCCGACTTTACGCTCCCAGCTGACATGAACCAAATGCTTACTAGCAGAGACAGCATGTTCCATGACTGTGTGTGAGCGTAGCTCATATCAGCTGATTACACAACAGATGAAACGACTTTTCAGTTGCTCGAGTAAACATGGCGATTCTGTTTGCTTGCAGTGGCTGGTGGGCAATGTAGTCGGCAGAGATGATACTCTGTATGCAAGAATGAAACAAAGAGATCTTGATGGTCATGACTCGATGTGGGAACCAATCTTTGTGGATGACGCAGCAATTGGACTTGGAGATCAGAAAAATAAGGTACAGCATATACCTGTTTTACAAATGGAAAAGTAAATAGCTACTACAGTTTAATTTTAAAGCAGTTTCAAAGATTTTTGGCCACTTGCAGGCAGCAAAACAAGATGTAACACATTAGTCTTTAACCTTATAGTAAAGTTCATATAAATATTTTCTTACCAAACTTTTGACTGTTTACGCATTTGACAGAGAGTGGCACAAGAATTTGTTTAGGAGTTTTATTGTTGGAAACCTGATGACGATAAGTCTTATATTGATAGTTACTCATGTTTACCAACTCCTAAAGGAAATATCTGGCTTCCAAACGCTACATTGGGTTCACTGGCTAGTCACTAAATTTATCCAGGCCAGTAAAACCAATACAGCGGAGTTAAAACATGCTAACACAGATCTTAGACAGTAAGATCCCCTGTGGGTTTAACACTAGGGGCGACCCCTTTCACAATTTCACGCAATCAGTGCAATCATTGTTAATTTATATATTTTAAGAATGAAATATCGTTTTATTGTCTTTTTTAAAATATGATTTTTTTTAGATCAATTTTGATAAAGTCATTTATTTGAGAGAAAAAAAATGATACACCAGACAAACCTGACTCTTTTCCTTGGGCAGATGGACCCACATGAAAACATCCTTTTGGGCACCCTGGACATCAAAAACGACATGGGCGTTTCAGAGCTCGCTCTGGGTCTAAATGACCCACGGAATACCATGCTGAAATACGACAGCTCAACTCTACAGTATCGCAAAGCAGGACTGGCCAGGCACAACTTTGGCCGAAACACACTGGAGTGCCACATGACTCAAAAGAAGAGTCGACTACGGAGGCGCGCTTCACAGCTTAAGATCACCATCCCAGACTTGACTGATGTAAACTCTATCGACAAATGGTCGAGGATGATCTTCCCAACAGTCTTTTCCTTCTTCAACATTGTTTACTGGCTTTACTATGTCAATTAAAAGGAAAAAACAGGACATCAGTGAGGGCAAGAACAAACAGCAAAATCTGTTGCTCATTTATTTGTATCTGGTCCGTTTCATTTTTTATGTGATCTTGTAACACTGGACTGAATTACTATATTCAGGAGTTCCATCATATCTTTGAATACCACAAAATGTGGCTAACACATGAAAACCTTATAGAGGAGAGATTACAAACATAAAAAGGTGCCTGTACCTGAGTAATTGTCTCAAGTTTTAGATAATTTGTGTATTGTGTATCTTGACATTTTTTAAATGTTTGTTGGCATTTTTTTTATGTTTTTCATCATGTTAGATTTACATACATATACATTGCCAAAAATCACTTAACAGAGGTGTTGGCGAGTCACATGACTTGACTCAAGTCAGACTTGACTTGCTGACTTAACGCTGACTCGAACTGATTTTGACATAAAATCGTTGACGTGATCGAGGCTCACGACAGCTAACTCAAGAGGACGACTTTTTTATTAAATGTTTTTGTTTCTATAGATAGTTGAAGAATTATATTTTGTTTTTTGAGCGTTTAATTGAATTTAGTAACTTACTAGGACACAGCAAACCAGCAGAGGGCCAACACACAGAGTGGCTTTAATGGAGTTGGCTTGTCCCGAAAACATAAATTTGGACTCAAGGATTACTCTGTTCTCTCAAAAATCTGTGACACAACCACCTCATTCAACTTTGTCTTTTACTACAAAACCTACAAAGAAAGGGATGATGTGTCTTTTTAGCTAACTTATTGGCTCGTTAAGCATTATAGAAAGCTGACATTTAGCTTGATCTATGATAGACTTGGCTTCAAAACAATTATGCATTTTATTAAAAAGACATATTGTTAATGTAGAAGACAATCAGGAGCCTGATAACTCATGACTAAACGGCCATAGTGACAAATCTGCCAATGTTGTTGCAACTGTGCAAAAAGAAGCCTATCCTGTCAAGACCTTGCTTTAGCATATTATTAAAATGCATCATGTTCACTGCTGTATTAGAAATGTTTTGAAATGGCTATATTTTATTTTGGATGCTTCACTCTCCATTGTTTGAGTTTGGGTAGTGCGACGAGCTAACGAGGTTGGTGATGTAATCTCCTTTTGCGCTGGACAGATCTGAGTGATTAACAGTGACGTTTTTTGGTGGTTTTGGTTGATTTACTCCATAATTTGGTCTTTGTTATGCTGTTTGTTTTGTTTGTTTATAGAAAAGTAACTAGCGATAGTAAGTCGCCATGATAAAGCTCACTCTTGCGAGCAACTCTCAAGAATTTCTCGCTTCCCTGTGCGACTCTGGCAATCCTACTTGACTGAAAACTTGAGATCATCAGATTTTCTTATCGTTTTACTTGGACTTTTTTGACCTGAACAATGACTTGAGTTGCTTGACTTATAGCAGTGTCTCGACTTGACTTCTCACCACAGTAACTCGGGACTTGAGACTTGCCCGTGACTTGCACATCTGTGACTTACTTCCACCTCTGTCCTTTAGATACAAATTGACAAGTTGACGTATTTAATGACCCTTAAGTTGAACTGACACTATGTAAAGTGCTAAAGTGAGTTCAGGGCAATGGGGGTTTTGTTTGTTTGTTTGTTTGTTTGTTTTTGTTTTTGTTAATTATGTCAAAAAAAAACAAAACAACAGAATTTGTTGGTATTAGAATTAATTTCATACTAATATTATAAGGGCCTGAAGTTCACAATTTACAATATCATGAAATGTGAAAGACATTTCAGATTCATTTTTCTGCTTTTACATATTTAGAGAACTACAGAATTTGTTCATGAGCATTTTTTCACCATTTCAGTCAGGCTGACATTAAATACTTTGAACTAAGACCATTCCAAAATGTTCAGGTTTTAACTCAGATTGCACTCCCCAGGTCTATCAAAGGTTGCTAAAGGCATAATGTAAAGAAGTAGCTAAAAAAGCTGACAGCTGATTAGGATTGCTGTTATTCTGTACCTTCCACCGTGTGAAACTGATTAGAGTTAAAAAAAAAATAAAAAAGAGTGAGAGAAATATGTAAGAAAGAGAACATTAAAAAGTGTCTTTAGTGAATTACCTTTATGTATATCTTTTTGCAATTATTAATAATGAATTTAACCCCAAAGCACAAATACATGCTATAAAATCTTTGGAAAGAACTGCATCTGAAAAAAAGTAGTTTCTCTTTAATGAGATTTATATGTAAATATCAACTGTATAGCAATTGATATGGGGATATTACAACCCAGAAAATTTCTTTTTAAGCTCTCACACTTTTTTTTTCTATTCACACATTACTTTGGTTTCCTATTTACAATACTGAAAACATGAAATGTCCACAGCTGCTGAACAGCCACTAAATCAGCTCTGATAATTATTTTATTATTAAAGAAGAACTTATAGAAAAGCTTAAATTGTTTGTCTGTTGAAAGGCAAGAATGCGTAAAAAGCACAAGTCATCAAATATGAACTTTTCAAAGAATTATTTTAATATCTTTGTTTTATTATTAAAATGTATTTGTTGCTAAGGAGTTTAACACATCTGCCTCCCCACCAAGATTATTACAATTTTGTAGAAGTTTAAAACCTCGCAGTCACGCATTGTTTTACAGACTAAAAAATGGGTTGATGATCATAAAGGACATAGCCGTAAATCCAAAATGAACTTATTACAGATAATAACAGATTATTTACTAATAATGCTATGCTTTTGACTGTATGTACACAAGGGAGATTTTATACCAGATTTTGCACACAAGTTCTTAAAAGCCATAGAGGCTGTACCGTAGTTCCTCTAATACCTGGTGCTTATGGGATGTGTCTTAAGAGGAACTTTATTAATATGACTATAATCACACATTGTTTCAGTTTCAGCACGGTAAAACTGTAAAAAATACAACAGGGCTGCAACACACGAGTGTCTATCCCCCCTTTTCCAATAGAGTTGCCACACTGCCCGTGTGAATGAATGAACTGTTTTGTTTTTTTGTTTGTTTGGGTTTTTGGGGGTTTTTTTGTTTTTTTTTTTCATTTATCAAAGAGTGAAATGTGGAATTCAAGTTGGAGCAGCTGAGTAAACATAAAAAAGCTGAAAAAGAAATGAAAATTGGTAACTGGAACCTTTTACTCTGATTCTCCTGAGTTCACCTAAAACAGAACCTAATTCAAAGGGATCATTTCTCCTGATTCACCATTCATTTGGACTGTAGAGGCGTGAGTGCGTCACTCCAACATTAATATTCTAGTTGTTCAATGAAAATGTAGCTACATGCAGTTATGTCTCATTGCATGCTCTGTACAGTAGAAACACTTTGATATTCTGTTTTGGTTCACTTTCTCCTTCCTCACTGAATTGTTTCATTTCATTTGTGTTTTTTTCGTGTTTAATTTACCTCACAAATGAGATAAAAAAAAAATGTATAAGTCTGTAATTAATTTGTAACTAGTATGTCTGATTAATATTGGAAATATTTACATTTTTCTATAAAGCATTTATGTAACAGTTTACGGCATTGAAAAATGACACAAGGAAGCATTTCCACAAACACTGCCCAACAGCTGAAGTGTAAACTTGGACGGGAACCCTGGACTTTCACCTCACTGGTGTTTACATATTAACCATCATTTTCACAGTGTGTTTATCTAGGTATTGAAAACTGCACATACTAAGTAAATAGTTTGTTTTGTTTTTTTGATACTCTGGTAAATATGTCAAGAAAATTCTTCTTATTTTTCTTGTTTGCAATATCTTTCTCTTACGCATTTTCTTTTAAGTTTTTAGGTGTAAAAACACAGAAGTGAAGGGATCCAGACAGATTCTGAGATATATGAGAAAATAAAAAAAGTTGACTATTGGCATTGTAAATTTTTCTATAGTTGATTACTATTATTGAACTTAAATTTGGGATCAAGTCCCAGAAAACATATTTAAATAAAAGTATGTATATATATCAGATAGTATATTATTAATCAGCAATTGGAACATATTATTCCTGTAAATACAAATGAGCTTTTGACGGAAAAGACAGAACATTTTAAATATTGTTTATACTGTAATGTTAAGAGAATGCAAAAGCTGATGTGAAACAATGTAAATAGACTATTTTGCAGTGTCACTTGATCACGTTTTGTTTGTTTTTGCTCACTCTAAGCACATTTCTTTGGTTTTGCCAAAATACAACATGTTCTTGAATGTAGTTGATATTCTTTTGCAGCATTTTGCTGTAATGTGTCAGCAAAAGTAACAATTTCATGTACCAATGATCAGCTAAATACAGCTTAATGTATACCACCTTTTTTTAAACACACACAAAGACATATGTACATGTACACACACACACACACACACAAGGGTCAAGTAATAACAAGGCTAGTTTTGCCTTTGTATAAGCCCGAAAGTCAAGCATCTCAGGTCAACACAATTCACACAAACTATGACTTCAAACCCAAGAATTGTACGTAAGGAAAAAAGTACCTTAGTGAGCTCTTTTGTATGGAGCCTGGGAGGTGACATTGATGTGTTTATGTTTTTTTTAAAAGCACACACATTTTCTGTTTCACACACACGTGTTTTAGAAATTGCACGTGTGTTTTATTCATATTTCGCATGCCCGTGTTTTTAAAATGCACACGCGATTTGTAAAACACAAGCACATTTTCTATTTGTCACGTGTGTTTTATAAACTGAAATACGAAACACGTTAGCATTTTAAGAAAAATAAACCCATGTCACCTCCCAGGCTCTGTACTTTAGCGATAATTTCTCTTCAGTTTGTTTATTTTCCTTGTTTAATGTGAATCTCATATTAGAGTATACACAAGACATATAGAGTCCTTACAGTGTGACACACTTTTTTAGCATTGGCAAATTCTAAAATACTTTGAAAGTCATTAAGGTACTGAATCCACCTCAGCCATAGACTTCCAGAGTCTTAACCAACCCAATACAACAAATTTTCTTAATCTTTGAAACATTAGCCTACTGTATGTGGTATGATGGTGTGTTTTAAGGGTGTGAGAGTGTGAGCCAGATGGTAATGTTTCTTTTTTCAAAGCACACTGAAAACTGGCAAAAAAAAAAGGTCTGCTTCACACGTTCTACACTTTGAATATGTGTTTGTATTTCACAGTGCTTTTTTGTTTCATATATTTTTATACTACTGTACTCCTGTGTAAAAAAAACAAACAAAATGCAAACGTTGTTCGGCAAAAGTCCAATTTTGGCAATTTTCACATTTATACTATACAGAATGAATACATTGTCCTCAAGGAATTGTGGAAAAACTCAATGACATGTATGCTTATAAAATCCTTTTATGATCTCTAGTACAAAGTGTAAAAATACATGGTTGGAAAAGGTTTGAAAATGTCTTTATTTTTCTTCATTTCTGGATTTTTTTTTTTTTTTTTTTTGTAAGGTGAGGTTTTTCAACAGACAGCAGAGTCTCCTCTGGAGAGCAAGGACAAACTGACATCCTAAAAGCCTAAATGACACATCTTGGTGACAGTGTATGTTTGCACACACTCACAGAAAAAGCCTTAGCATCCTGCTGCCCTGGACTTCACTCCAAGGAGCGTCAATCCTTCTTACCCTCTCAACACCCTCCACTTTGAGAAATCCTTGTATGTGTCACTCACAAGAACATTCCCGGAAAACCCAGAGCTGTACCCTTCTCAAAGATATGACTGTAAAATTCAGTGTCTGTCTTTACTATGAAAATCCTATGAAAATTAATACATTGTCAATAAATATTGTATACAGTTCTAAATCTGAGTTTTTTTCATGCCGAGACAAAACTGTGTTTTTGATTGATGGAGCCAGCATGGATTTAAGCACATTTTTTTAAAACATTTTTATTCATGTTTGGACAAGAGGACATTTATGTTCAACATTTACTGCTCACCAAAAAGCGCCAGGGAGTCCAGACATGCTGATGCATACCAAATATTTTGTCATACTTTAAAAAAAGAAAAAGAAAAAGCTCCGCTTAATTCAAAATTCTGAGCTGATGCTTGCTTTTTATTCATTTGTAAAGTTTGTATAAACACCAAGAAAGTTAACTGAAAACTACTTAAAAAACAAATTTACCATTTTTTTAGAATTTTAACCAGAAATTTAATGTGGTAAACAAACTCCTAATAAACAATAATGTTGAAATGAGAAAAACCTGTAATATAGTTTCGAATAAAAAACCCAAAACATCTTACTTTCATTTGATCTGTGGATGTAACACTGATGGCCAAAGTTTGTTCCGTTTTCAAGCAACTTTATTTTAAAGATCAGTAGGTACAAGGTTACTGTTACTCTTGCTGCCAGTGTAAATTTTCCAAACCACTGCTCATGCATTTGCTTTTCAGTTTCAAGGCTTCACATCACAAATCACAGAGATCAGTACTCCACATTACAACATCACGGGAGATAATGCTTACCTGGAGCTGAGAGAAGCTTCGCCTGCTTAAGTATTGTAATATCAGTACATTTATTCTCTTTTAAAAAATGTCATTTATATTTATGGAAAAATGAATTGATGATACACATTTTGTTTTAATCAAATGGGAATACATTAGACACCTTAAAAGTAGTTCTGCTCTTAGTAATGTACAAGCAGCAGTCACAGACGAGACTAACTTCGAAGTTTTTTTTGTAGAACATTTTGAGCAAAGTTAGAGACAAATTCCTCTCATCTGTGTGAAAACATGAAACAGAGGCAGTCTTTTTGTGAGGGACAGTAGAGGCATAGTTTCTTCTACATGCTCCACACAAAAGTACTTAAAACAAACCCACCAGCTCCCTTTTTCTGTTTGACTGTGACCAATCTAAGTGTCAGCAAGAGCTGAAACCTGTAAATATATGACCCATGAATATTTTTCAACAATCATTCCAAGATGCACAGCAATTTCTCTGAAAATTCTGTGTGGACAACATAGGAGGTGGCAGTGCTAAAAAAGGTGTGAGCCGGTACTGGCAGATATTTGACTCTTAGCACAAATCTTTCCTTTGATCAAGTTTAATTCCCTAATGTTAATCATAGCTTACAGTGGTATTAAAGAAGAGGAAACATTGTTAAATGCAATTCTTGCTTTTTGCAGAGTCGTCTAATTAATATTTTGCCATATGACAGAGTTCAATTGGAGATCATTTCTGAGGACTTTTTTTATTAGATATAAACTATGTGCTATACAAAAGAAACAACTCAAAAGCACACACTCAATGCATCAAGGCTACTGCTCAATTTAGTTGCAGTATTGCAGTATAGTAAAGCAAAGATCACTCCCAAAGGGACACACTGGAGACAGGACGCCCATTCAGTTTGTAAAGATGCAAGAAGACTTCAGCTGCTGTTTCAAGACGCAAGTAAACAAGTTGGTAATGCAAGTCACTCAAGTCTAATAGGCTTTTTCAATAGTGTGTGAAATATATATATATTTTTAAACTAAATTTTAGTAAGTATTATTAATATTTATTTGAGCACAAGACCAAATAGGATGGAGGGGTTTCATCGATGGCCTATGGTCCCCTGGGAATTTAAAGGCCTAAAGCAAATATTGGTAAGTATTTCCTCAAGATCCTTTAATACAGCCAGGTGAACTTCGAAAATCCCCTTGAAACACAGTCAAGCAGGTCAGTAATTTTTGCTGTCGGTGCTACAGCTTTGAGTCAGTGCCACAGCCATCACGGCTTATGCTGTGGCTGTGAAAGATGATTCAGGATAATGTCATGGCACTAATGTTTCAAGGTCTGCGATTTGAGTTTTGTATTTACATTTCAAATTGTATGAGCTTCTTTTTAACACTTTTGAGATCTAATGAATATTGTGGCCAAATGATATTCTTTCTCACTGAGTTACTCATGCTAAAACTGTAGATGGCCAATGCATCTCTCCCTCTAGTTGTGGGCGTGATCGAACAGAAGTGGGAGCATTGGACCACCATTAGCTGTGACTGCCTTGGCCCCAGAATGTGCTATATGTGATCAATACTTCGGTGGTCTTGTGTGGGAGAGACAGACGGACATGCCCAGGATGTCTTTAGTTCAAAACATGACACTCACATAAAGCTGTTTGAAAAATGTGGCTTCTGGAAGACATATGCCAACTTGGACTACTGGTATGAAGCAGTGCCACGAGTGCACATGCTTAAATACCTAACAGTCACTTTTAAACAAAAATAATGCATGGATGAAAAGATGCAACAAACAAAAGTGCCGAAAAACGTGCCAAATTTCCTGTGGAAGCTGTTTGTTGGCAGATATTGTGAAATCTCCTGCTTATGATGTGGCTGTTCAAAATGCATACGTGGCAAAGCGTAAGCCAGGCTAATCAAAAGAATCTGACAACACTGATCTTTTCAATTTTATATTGCCTTTTTTAGTACAAGCACTGTGTCATGCTGGGATCTAAAAGCGAGCCACAGCGGTGTAGAAATAGAGCTCTGGTGGCTCTGGATAGGAGGACATGAGTCATGACACAGAACTGTAGGCAGGCCTGGCAACCCCACAAAGACATTCTCGTCTAACGCAAAATGTTCCTTTGCATCTTTCACCCACAACACCCTTTTTGGTCATCACCCACAGCCTGTGTGTTTGTGTCTTTGAATAACCCACATTATGTATTTTTTTAAATTATCCTGTATTTTAGATTAAACTGAAAAAATGAAGCCATGTATGTTTAGCCAATATCCTACCAGCATTATTGTAAGGGGTGACTCACCTATGAAGGATACTTAGAAGAGACGGGGGAAATGTGCTTGACTGCCACGCAAGTTCAACTGTTTGAAAATGATCTGTGCAAATCACTTTTGGAACTTGCTCTTTCAAAACTGTGTTGAGGCATCACTTTTAAATTACTCTGTTGTGGCTTTTCAAAAAATTCTGTAAAGATACGCAGGGATATCAGCAAGAGGACCAGTGCCAGTCTGCAGAAGTGCCTTTAATGGCAGATAAACACCTAGAAACAAATGATTCCCTTTAGTTACGAACGTGGTTAAAACCTCTTTGTCTGGAAAACAAGTTTTTTGTTGTCCTCTCTTTGAACCTTCAACACAACACAACATGATTTCCATACAGTTTTTGTTGACAGATGCAAGTCGCTTGAAAAGTGGTGAGGTAAAACTATCAATTTATATTACTACACTTGTCAGCTATTGACTTTCAACAACCACTTCAACAGTAACGGATTATTTGATGTCTCAGCTTGTTGTTGCCAGTGTGTGAAAGTGCCAGACTGACTGAATAGGCAACATGAGAGTATTTATATTCTCTATATATTCTATACTAGAC
>JAQFJA010000006.1:18268859-18279678 GCA_029874485.1 Naso brachycentron
CCCGCCACTACTCACAGTGATAATTTGATCTGATTTCAAGTGAAAAAGCAAGACTTTATTTGTCTCTTTCAGCAATACACAGTGGGTCAGAATCTCAATCACAACGCAATATAACAACATCTATGTCATTATTTTACAGCTTGTGAAGATATTTTTGGATTTTGGTTGTCTCGCTCAGCCAGACTCCTCTCCACACTCACTCCACAGTAGGAGAAATGCCCCTTGGCAACATAATAACTGTTCGCATGTATAAAACTTAAAAGGCTACGACCAATAGGAAGAGTTAGGGAAAATCTAATCCCCTCCCTCAGAGAATTGGAGGCAAAGCCAGACCAAGAGAGTCGATTCCACTCAGTGGAGTGGGCAGAGTCTCTGGTCTGGGCTCGGGCTACTTCACATGGTCTTTAGAAGGAGTGTTTCATACAGTTGGAAACTAGCTTTGAGTTTCTCATCGCTCATGGATGCTTCTGTTTTTCTCTTTTGCATTGACCACCACGGAGCACCGCGGCCTCAGCAGCCTCCCCACCCCCATTCCCGAGCTAATGAATAAAGTGATTCTCTGATTTGTCTCTGAACAGCTGCCAGACTTTTGCTTTTGTTACCACTGTTTGAATATCCAGAAATCTTAAAATCGCCATTGTCTATGCTGCAAACTGACCTTCCTCCATATTTTACCATATTTATCTAAAGGTATTAATAACAATAATGACACACAAAATCAGGTCTACAGGAAAATATGCAAACTTCAAAGGATTGATTTTTCCTGGAATATTTAGCAAATATTGCACCGTAATCAAGAGCAAAAATGACTTAATTGATATTTTTTCACATGGACACCAAAAAAGGTACACCAGACAAAGGAGTTAAATAAGTCAGAGAAAAATGGATAACCTGTAAGTTGAGAGAAGTGGAACCTCATACCAATTCAATGATGGTGGGACTGCAATTAATTTATGTTATCATTCATACTCATCTGTTATGTAAAAATCTCCCTGATGCAATTCTCATACAGAACCGAAACTTCCTCTCTCTCGTACACCTAGACATACACAGCCACAGATAATTTAACCTGACCAAACACTGTTGGACTTTTTATTCAATAAAAGGCTGCGAGAGCACCTTTATCTCAGTCTGCTGCGTTTCCTCGCTGATGCTCCTGACGGCTGTAATGAGATTAGAAGGAACCCGGAACCAGAGGAGACATAATGCCTTTAAATGAGATGGAATGAAACTCTGCTAAACTATTCATCAGCGGGGACTCTGTTAAGTGCCAACACGTGAACTAGCACACACACATGCACAAATATGCAAAATCTAAGTGTCCTGTTCCTTCCTACTCTCTCAACTCACTTACAACCTTCTGAATAGAGGCAGTTGTGTCTGAGTGTCACTAGAAAACACTAAATTGTGCTCTACTTTGACTTTCCAAGATGAGTGATGCCCTGTGGAGGTTTGTCTCGTTGATGCAAGCCAGAAACTTTAATCTATGCACATAGCTTCATTCTCTTCTCTGCTGCCTATTTTTCAACATTAGCTTATGCACTGCACAATATTCATCAAACAAGGCTCTGTTTTGCTGAATGAAAAGAGTTGTATAATAGGGACCAAGTCTGTTACTGTCTGAATTATCCTGTTGATGGTTATTGCCTGATATGTCTGAGAGGCATTTTAGACTTAAGAATTTATGTGACGCTGCTGTCAAGATTGTGCATGATTGTAATGAAGTCAACTTCTGTGGTAGTAGTGGCAAGAGTGGGAAGCACTGACATTCCTCATGGCAGGGCCCCACTGATGAAGGATTTCTGGGGTCGATACTGATATTAGGGTACAAGAAAGTTGCAATATTCAGTATATCGGCATATATAATACTGGCTGACTGTTTTTATCAAATACTGGTGAGGAAGATACATGATGAAGGCAGGATGTCTTCCATTTTAACAAACTTGATTTCAAACATCAGTCAGAGACAATAAACACTTCACTTCTAAGTTATTAAATAATATAGCGCCCTCTTGAGGACAAATTACATAATTACACCACTCTGAATCACTAGTCCAAGCATTTTTTCTGGCCTAACAAACAGTTTTAGTATCAGCGCATGTCACTGAACATAAGTCACACTGATATATCCGTGATGGGCCAGTATTGGCTGATAATATTGGCAAACCAATGTATCGGTCAGGCCCTACAAAGAACAAAATGATTTCGAAGAGGAGGGGCATTAGAGTGAGAAAAGACCAAGGAGGCATTATGGTACTTTTGACTGTCAATGAATTTTCCTGCATGTTCCCCCCTGCAGATGCCAGACCAGCATTTGGCATGTCAGATTCCTTCCTTTTGTTCTTGTTTTGTTGTTGCTGTTCTTGTTGTTGTTGTTGTTTTCAGCTTATCAATATCAATGTTTGCTGTGTGAAATTTGTTTAAACGATTTCAGCGTTACAAACACTGGCATTATCCACATCTGGGCAACTGTGAGTAAGAGGCTAATGACTGAGAGGGTCAATGAGACTGAGGAAAGGACAGATGGAGTGACAGAGTGAGCCAATGGCTGATGGCAGATGGAATCACTGAGAGTGGGAGAATGATAGCGATGAGGCAGGGATTTGAGAGGGAAAGAGAATGGCTGTTGTATGTGTGTGTGCATGTGCGTGTGAACGTGTCAGAGATGGCGTGGGTTGTTCTATTAATGTCTAATTGTCATTGTGCTAAATTGCAATTCCATTGGTCTGCCAGTGTTCCCATTAGAGTGACCTTTGGTTGCTAATGGAAGAGGAATTGGAAAAAATGTTGCCCATGATAGGGGCACAATGGAGCTAAAGGGTGTGTGTGTGTGTGTGTTTGTGTGTGTGTGTGTATGTGTGTGAACAAGAGAGTGAGCAAGCGAGAGAGAAAAGGAAAGACGGAGGCAACTTGAACCTGGTGAAAGGAAGATGAAGAAAGACGGGCTAGCGAAAGAAGTTGATGGAGTGAAATGGAAAGTCAGGAGAGAGGAGAAAAAAATGTGTGAAAAGTAAAGTGGTGGTAAGTGAGGAAAACGGAATGGCTTTCAGTGAGGGAGAGGAGAAGGAGTGTGAAGGATCTGAGGCCTGAGATCATGACAATCAGTGCTTGAGGAAAGAAGCCAATCTGCCCTGCCTTCTCTCTCTCTCTCACACACACACACACACACACACATACAAAGTGATTTGTATTTTAAAGGAACACAACAAAATAAAACACTGTCCTCTTCCATGAAATACACTCTTATTTTCTCCAGCTGATTAAGTCAGTTATTTTGCATTTGAATTGTGGCCTGTCTTTAAAGAGGTCATGTTATGCTTAATTTTTGGGTTCATATTTTAGTCTTGGTTACTACTAGAGCAGATTTACATGCTTTGATGCTCAAAAAACTCCTCTGTTTTCTCATACAGCCGATGGCAGCAGCCCTGGTTTTTTTGGCCTCCATCTGAGATGCTCAGTTTTAGCTCCTGCCTGCCTCTAAAGGCTTACTCTGCTCTGATTGGCCAATTCAAACACACACCTTACAGATGAACCTACAGAGAAGCCCAGCACACTGTGACACACTAGTGGTCTGAGACAAAAAAAAAATGATGAGAGCAGAGCATTCATAGCCATTTGAAACAGCCCACAGGGATTACTGCGACACACCCTTACCTCATTATTTCATACTTTGGCATCATTTAAAACGGTAATCCGACTTTGTAACATCATTTATAGGTTAAAAGAGACAGAGAAGCATCATATGACCCCTTTAAAGACATTTTCGCAGAGGATGGGTTGGCTTAGGCTGAGGGCCACAGATATGTCAGGAAGTCAGAAATTTGTCAGTTTTGATCTTTTAATTGGCTATGTTTACAAAAACAAAAATTCTTCAGATGACCAGTCTTATCCTTTAGCAGGGCAGTTAATCGCCAAGATCCAAACTATGATTTACAAAAAAGGGAAAAAGAAGAAATGTCCTCACATGTCATAAAATACTAACTGGTCCTCACAAACATGAAGGTAAACAAACAAACAAACCCTCCTATGTGATAAATACTGCACATGGAACCCGTGCACTTATACAATCGAACACACAGTTATGCATAATGCATATATGGCTTACGCATACACGTGCACATGTACCTATGTGTATTTCTCCACAAGCCTTTTAATGAAACCCCAGTGCATTTCAGTCACCTGACAGCCCGTCCACCTTGTAAGGTGTCCTATTTCTGAAGGGCGTTTAAAGTCAACTCATTTTCTGCCTCCCATCAGAGGCGATGTGTTGCTCTCATCAGCCTTGATGCATGGGTACGGATGCTATAGCAACTCTGCGCACCTGAGCAAACCAGGACAAAATTAAATCTGGGTAAAGCACACACACAGACACACACACACACACACACACAGACATACACACATCCTCTCAGAATCCACAAAACAGCATTATTTTTGGAGTCAATTGGAGGCCATTGTCCTTGACGGAGAGTTACATTCCTGAAACAGAAATCAATCACGCTAAGAGACAATTAGTGGCCCAGGAAAACACCCACTTTTCTTTCTGTGACTCTCCTCCTTCTCCCCATGCTCCTCTGTCACTGCTTCTTTATCCATGAAATATTTCAGAGGAAAAAAGCACACTGAATGTCACACTACAAAGTCAAAGATCCTCACAGAGAACAGTGGCACCTACTGGCTTACCCTGAGTTTATTCAAAACGGTGTTGGGTGATTGGACTGATGCAGGGCCAAGTTAACAAGTCATTAATGTTCAGGGAGTTCAAGGAGGGGGTGTTCACCCTTTGTTGTAAGTTTTTTTTTTCTCCATGAATGTGCCGTGTTTACCAAACCCTCCTTGAAACAACCATAAAAACATGAGATTTAATTAAAACCGAAAAGGCCCAGAATCTGATGTTCTTTTGGGTGAGCATGTTTGCATTTGATTTAAATTGTTTTTTAATCATGTTCCATTGTGACGTCACAGCAGATTAGTCTGTTCAGTTTTTAAATGCGCACTGCCTTACAATGAACCCTTTTGATAAGAAACCAAATCTGTGTATTCACAGCATTTCCTCACACAGCGTAGTTATTAATAGCCTGCTTTGGAGTCCCAAAAGGTGGATCAAAATAGAGGTAACTGTTAAATCAAGACACAAGTTCATCATCATCAATATTACATCAAGTCTAATTTTAAAACCTTTAGAATTTGACAGTGAGCCATCCTATAAATCTGTAAATTAGGGCCATCAGATTAGATCAGATTGGATCGGATTAGATCACCACAACATGCACATCCTGGAGCTTCTTGGAGAACTGGGAGCTTAATGGAGACTTGGTGCAGGCTCTTGCTTCGTCTGGTTGGTAATCCTGTCTTGCAGATCTTAGCACAATAAAGAGCAACAACATTTTGTTTTTTCAAGATTACTAAGAATTTCACTTTGTGTCTCAGAGGCCCCCATGATGCGTTCTAAGTCTATACTTGTTTGGATGTGTAGTGCCTGAGATGGACAAAGAGAAAATGAAAATATAACTCATCAAAACATTACATAGTATTTTTTACTACTAGGGACATACTTGATTTTTTTCCTTTTCTGGCAAATAAAGGCCACTAGGCTCTGTTTCTCCTTCGATCTGTGCGTTTTGTAAAATAACATTCCGTTTTCACAGTCTCATCTTCTTGATGCCATGGTCTGTGTTTTTTGGAGTAGACCACCATATTGGTTTTGTACCTCTGCCACATTCTTATTTCCTTAGTCATCCACCTTTCTGTCTTTATCATGCACCTCTTTAGGGGCACATGCAGTCTGAACACCCACAGCTGCCGACACGACGAGGCAGATAAGGGATGATACTGTTCAGACTTACAGGGCGTGATATTAAATTGCCCATTTCAGTGGTTTGCTGATTTTTTGCAGAAAACTCAGTGGTGAGATGTGTTGAAGTGTGTATGAGCAAGAGCTGTCTCACCTCATCTTGTAATGATTTTTGCATTTGTGTCCATCATGTGCCAGACAAGTTCACACACAATTTTGTCTGACACAGTGTGCTACAAAATGTGTCAGTTTCCTGCTGTTTTCTCTCAGTGTGTGTACAGCACATGCACGCACACACACACACACACACACATATGCATGTGATATGGAGGTTTTATCAAGTATCAGGCACATCGCATCATCGAGCACTGGGGGCAGGCAGCTTGTCCCATGTGCAGCAGACTGGAAGGCCAGGATCCCAAAGGTCAGTTGTGCTCAGCATAAACAGACATGAACCACTGGCCCGGATGTTTTCAGCAGCACGAGAGGCAGCTCACGGCCAGATAAGCACAAATCAGAAACATTGCCAGTCAGAACCTTTAAGCCTTTGAGCACCATCTGGTTCTGGGCCCATCCAAGAAGAGCAAATCCCACCAGGTTAGGGAGGACAGGAGGATAAACAAGAGACGGGAAGATGAAGGAACACAAAGATTCGTTGGAAGGAAAAGCAAAGTGTGCATGTTGGCAAACATTTTCTCAGTGGTTCAGCCTTCACGCATTTGCAGTAGGAGATCACAAACTACAGGATTATGTTGCTGAATGCATTATACGGTGTAACCAGACACCTGTGTCGCAGGCTACAAACAGCAACAGCAACTCCTTGACTGGCACCTTTAATATAATTCCATATTGCATATTGTTAAGGTATACATGGGATGCCTTCCAATTTGTGCATTTCTAAGATTGTAGTGAACTGCATGTAGAAGAAAACAGCTCAAAAAATACAACTCTTATCCTATGATTGTATACGGTATTGAGAGGCATACTACCACTGTTTGTTTGTTTGTTTTTGGGGGGAGCCACTATCATCATCCAACAAAAATCTGTTTAAGGTTCTTCTGTCAGCTTTACGTCTCACATCTTTGCGAGTCTTCCTTCCACTCCAATCCGCAAGTCCTCCTTTCTTTCTCCAGCTAAAAGTTACTTGCAGCTAAAGTAAGTCAGAGCCACAGTGCCCCCTAGCGTCACAGGGCCCTATCCCTTAGCCTGTCCAATTAATGCCTAACTTTACCAAAACAAAACAAAAAATCATCCCAGGGGCAGCAGTGCCTATCTAACTAGCATCGCCTAGCCAGCAGCGTAAAGACCAGCCAAGCAGCAGCAAAAGTACTGGTACGATAAGACTTCAATAGTGGAGCCGACAGCATAAACAAATAAAGCTGAGGCCGTATTCCACAGTGACATGACTTTCAACTTGAACTGTTTGATTCTTGCAGTGCAAAGCAAATTCTGAATTTGCCAAAATAACTGTTGTCGTTCGAGATTAAATAAAATAATCACCCAACAGTGACAAAATAGAGAAACAAAGCCAGCATTGTAATGATTTACTTGCAAACAAATGATTTCTAATATTGCTAGAGTGGCAATAAATTAATATGTAAAGCTCCCACTTGGCCTTTGACTGGTGTGAATTTAGCTGCTCAGCATCTAATCTGCACGTTATCAGCTACATTTAAACAAATGTCACATTTATAGTTACATTTAAAACTAAATCTGAATGTTTTGAGAACAATACTAAATCATAACTTAAGGTCCACTTATTTCTGACCTTTGAACGGCATCTCACACCAATAGCTAATTCCATCTGCTGAGGAAAATGATGCAATGTGATTAAGACTCTAAAGAATAACAGCGTTTCTTTCAAATCCAGTTTTTAGCATCAAGAATAAACATTTATCAATCCACTGTGTCAGTTTCCTCTCTCTGATGACTGACGGCATGAAATTGTCATTCATCCTTGTGTCTTTCACCATGTAAACAATAGATGAAATCATTAACTTTTCTGTGTTTGGAGAGCAAACTAATAGCGGTTTCAAGTCAATGAGTGGGTTTTTTTGTGTTGGGTCGTTCTCACCACAAAGTCCTCCAGTTTGAACAGCCATCTGTATTCAAATGCTGCCTCTTTTGGGAGACACTCGCCTATCCAGTTGGTGCTAAATGAAGTGCGAAGATCATTTACTGTATCTCAGGAGACTCTTGCTGGCAGAGGTCAGGCACCACATTGAAAGAAGACTGATAATTGGACATCAATTAGGGACTATTATCCTGCTGAACCTGGCCACAATGGCTTCATATCAAATCCCTCTTGAAACAACTGCATTGTTGACAACTTTTGCTATTAAATCATTGACTCTTTGCCCTCATTTCCATGACTACTGCTGTTTACACCACACACAATGCACACACACACACACACACACGGACAGAGGAGTTGCCTGGCATCCTTCAGTCAGCCTAATGATGTCCTCAGAGCCACAGAAGGAGCATGGGAAGAAATGAGGGACTTTGTGAAAAATCACAAATGCTCACTGCGTTCTGAGGATTACTTATTAATCCAATGCAACAGTATTCAGAAGAAACACGGCATGACATTTTAAAGGCTTTTGTGTTTTCAAGTCCCTGTTGTCTCCTTCAAAGTTTTACTTGACTCAGAATATTATATTATATATATACACACACACACACCCACACACACACACATTTTTTTTTTAACCAAAAGTTGCTATAGAAATAATATCCAACGGTTTAATCAAGTTTGTATTAGCAGTCACTCAAAAGCATGATATTAAAGCTGGGGTGGGGGATTTCTTTTTGGTGTCATTGGGCAAAAATTTCATGGCAGCCTTTCAGCGTATTGTAATTCAGGTGGTCTAAAAGAACAGGAGACTTCTGCTCCTCTCCTTGTCTCTGTATTCAGGCTTCAGAAAATGAAGACCATGAGGGGCACTTTTCAGCCAAATGCGGGTCATTTCCTCTCCAAAGGTAGATTTGCGTTGACGTCCCCTCAGCTAGTAAAAGTGCGATATAGTGGCAAAGAACCCAGGAGGAAAAGTTGCTCTTCCAGCTTCCAGCAACCCAGAAAAAGGAAGAGCTACACATCAAGAAGATGATATAAAAGAGAGGGCAACAACAAACGACATTAAATGTGAATCAGGTGAACGGCGGCGCTACAGAGCTAAAGCAGGGAGATGAGGGGGCAGCGGAGTCGCTTCCTTAGGAGTGTCATAATAAGATAAGATAAGATAAGATAAGATAAGATAAGATTAGCCTTTATTGATCCCCTATGGGAGAAATTTAAGTCAATACAGCAGCATAATAAGAGCAGCAGCACAATGGCAGAAATTGTACAAATGGAAAAGAGTAAGATGAAACTAAAATAACAATACAGTAAGATGAAATGTAAAATACAATAGAATAAAATGTAAATCTACAAGACGAGACTCAGCGTAAGGTAGGTGAATGTGCAATGTGTGGATTCTGAGATGTGTTGGCAAGTTGGCAGCCAGCATGCTACACCTAGCTTGATTTTTGGACGTTGCCTACCCCCACTTTAAGCGGTAGCATAAAGACAACTGTAATCATATGATATACAAATGTTACGTGACGTTTTGCTAACTTTTCTTGACTCAAAACTTGCTTTGCAGCCAAGTCAGTTCAGTTGCACATGTAGAACACACTGACTCTTGTCAAAATCACCCTGCCTCTTCTCCATATCTCTGTGTTCCTTGTGACTTTGAGGAGTTTGTTCTGAGTTTGTTTCATTCCCTTTGTTGCCCCGGCAGCAACAGTGATCTATGGCGGATGAATGTTTTGTTGACACTGTGTGTCCCAGCTAGTAATTTCAACGAGTCCCCGGGGACGAATTATGCTGTTATAATTACCATTGGAAAGACTAACGGAGCAGTTTAGGCCCATGCTGGACATTCATCATACCTCCTCACGCCTGTGGGATGCACGACTCCGCAGCTTGATATATCATCAACTTGAAACAAAAGGATTTTTACATCTGAATAGAGATTAACAATTCTTTATCCAAGTGCAGTCAGGTGCATCTGTCAGCTCTTCCATGTACTGAGTTGTACCAGTCGCATTTCTCACAGTGCAATTTTATCCTTTACAGCCTCTTCAAGTAATGAAAAGCTGTAGAAACTTTTTACACCTCCACCTTTTGACTTGAGTGTTCTGACATTCAGTTTTTTATCTCATTGAGGAGGAAGATGGTATTTTGGCAAAAAGATGTGAGTGCAATGGCGTTTGCTTAGAAACAAAGGTTGTCTGTTTCTATACTTGTGTAGACTCTATCAGTCAAACAAAAATGTAAGAAAATTATATTTTATGGCCTAATTTTAAAAAAAAATCATAATCAGTTCTTATTTGGAAGATAAAATCCTAATCCATTTTTAGAATATTAAATCATGTTTTGAATTATCTATGACCAAAGACAATGGACTTAGATAATCATATTATCTGCTTGATGTTACCTCTCTGTCTCGAGGTCGTTATGATAGCTATCAGACAACTGGCCAACTGTGAAATGGCTTACACTGTTAAACTGCCACAAGAAACGTATTTGTCAAAGTTAGCGCATCTTGCTAGTGGTGCCAAAGGGGAACAAGTTTACACAACAAGATATAGACAGTAGAATAGATAAACAGGACGTGATTTAATACTAAATTTCTTTTAAAATGTTCTTACATCGCTAGGAAAACACTGTTTTATACATATCAATTCGAAGCATATATGAAATGAAACAAATTTGACTTGACAGCACTTTTTTTTTTCCTTTGAGGAGCATGTAACATTAAATCCCCCCCTACAACACGTTGTTTGGCTGTGCTGCAAAGAGGTGCATGAATTCTTGAATGTATCCCATGCCGTATTGTCTGCCCAGTTAATTCAAGTGTTGTTTTTAACTGAACTCTGAGACTAGATAACTAGAAATTAGGGCCGTCAATCGATTAAAAAAATTAACTAATTAATCGCACAATTTTCTGTAATTAATCGCGATTAATCGCATTTTCCTAA
>JAQFJA010000006.1:18291575-18305019 GCA_029874485.1 Naso brachycentron
AGGGGACATAAAAAGAGAGTAGTGCTGGTTGCAAGCATAAACGGTTAGAGGGCTGCCATTAGCATTTCACAAGCTGTTAATTATATGTCTCAGAATTTTTCTGTTAGCTTTATTACACGTGTTTAAATTGTTTTTTTTTCTCTCTTCTTTGTTCTCTTAAAAAAACAAACAAACAAACAAAAAAAACAAGCACTGTTTTCAATAATTTTCTGTCCAAATGTAAAAAACAAAAGCTGAAGTGTCATCCATAGCATGCCAAAACAGGTGGCAGTATAACCCTAACGCAAAGAGCATATTGGCCAATCGGAGGCCTGAATTTAAAGCTGACCTGCAGGCTAACTGCAACGTTTGCAGTGTTGGACTTTGTAGTAACCATCATAGCACATTCGATGCCTTGTTAAAGAAGTGAAAGAGTTACTGTTTATGTATGCGATAGCATGTAAAAAGTTGCATTTGCAAGGTTAGCACAACTGCTTTAGTAAGCGCATTAGACAACAATGTTTCCTAGCAGACAAAAATATATAGATTTTTTTTTTCTATTCACTTCACTTTCATCTATCCAGCAAGTTATACTGGACCTTCCACAGCCACGACATAGGCTAATTGCTGGATGCTTTACTTGTATTGAAAATGTGAGAAGATAAGACCTTTTCAATGGCTCTAGAAGACAGATGGCAGAGGACAAACAGTCATAAGCTTCACTGAAGCACACTAGGAAGTCAGGTTACTTAGACTGACTTCCTCGTTAAACTGATTTCCCCCCTGCATTCCAATACATATACTTTTTAGTATGCCAGAAAAAGATTTAGTATGTCCCAGTACATAGTATGTGAAATGCAGTATGCCAGAAGTAGAATGTTCAACTACTTCTGGTTAGATTTTGCAGTATGCAAGCCAGCATGATTTTCTGGCCATTCTGACCCACATTCCTCTGCGCAATAAATATGTCACATACATCACGTTGTGTTGCTCCGATATAAACAACGCTGAGACAGATGACAGACGACTGACAGAATGAGAAGTGCCGCAATGACAGAAGACTGCACATGTAAGTGCAAGTACAATGTAGGTTTTGCGACTCCTATGTACAATTAATATATTAATATACTATTGCTGCACAAAACCAGGTGAATAAATGAGTGCATATAATAAGTTACATTTGAACAAATTTTACCTTAGAATGACTTAGAAAGCATTCTTGCTCAACTTCTACTCTTAGTTGTCGCACTAAGGCTGTGACAGATATGGAAGCATCAGAGTCAAAGTTCAAGACATACTATCATGGCAGAGTAGTATGTGCCAGTTGTATCCATACTGCATGCAACAGTATGTACTTTGTGAGGGCAGCTGCAGTATATACTACAAGTCAAAAGCAAATGTATGCGATTTGGAACACACCTTCTCCTTAGATTGCCTTTTCTCACAGGAACAAGGATGTTGTTGCTCAAAACACTGCACTTAGTGACCAACAAGAGTCTCCAAAACACTGAATAACTGACAGAACAAGAACATTTTTACCCTGTCAGGTACTTTTCAGTTTGCAGAGACCAACAACTGTGTTTGATGTGGATGAAAACACCAAATGCAAAGAAAAGGCTACACTTTGATAAATACCGATGTACCTGTAGACAGAGCAGGAGTCAGGCGACCCTCTTCAACCTGAGTAGAAATCTTATTGGGTAGAGTAAGTGCAAATACCTGTGTGTGTGTGCGTGTTTATGTGTGTGTGACATGGGTATGTTTGTGTGGAGGAAGAGCCCAAATCAGACAGATTAAGTGAACACACCTGTGTGGCTGAATCATGAGTGTGAAATGCTTTTAATCTTTTTTTATGCCATTTCTCAGCTGAGTTCCAAATGTCATGTTAATTACCACCTTTGTGCAAGTGTGACTTGGCTTGTAATCTCAAGTTAAAGGGGGCACATGTTTTCATGCAAATTGTGCAGTAAAGTGCAAATAGGAAAACTCATCTTAAGTTTACAAATATATTAGTCTCAAATTGCACATGCAGCACTTTCAGCTCTCCACAGCTAAACCAGCACGCTCCAAACAATCACTACCTTATCAAAAATAAACTGCAAATTTGCTCACTACAGCAGAGATGTGAGCTATGAGAGGTGATAGTTTGACTCCAAAAGAGCATATTTAGGTGAGTTTTGGGAGTTACCATTTTGCTTGTGTATGTGTGCATGATTTCACAATGACTGAGATATGTGACAATGAACACTATGTGCACGGAGTTTTAAAAATCTGGCACATATTGAATTTTTTTCTGCTTTTGTGCACACACAGGCTTTTCAGTCATGAATCTATAAAGTTTTATGCATCTGGTCTCAGGAGTCTAGCCAAGGCTTTCAACACTGTGAGCACTTAGTAAATTGCACAAGAGTAATTTACACTAGACTAATATGATATTGTGCACATCTCCCCATTCTAAGAAACCCCTTTATATCTCTTTTCTCATATTTCTCATTTGACTCAAGCTTCAGTGTATTACTTTTTCATCACTTTAAATTGGATATCCCAGAATAATAGTGGCCCTGTCTATTATTAATACACTGAATCCATCATGGCAGGAAGAATCGGGGACTGGAAACCCCATGAAAGAATTCGAGAGGCTTTGGAAACTTACGATTTCTCTGCACGCACACCCGCTGCTGACCTGTTTGAATGTGTGTGTGATAAGGATTTGAATGGGAAGCATTACACAAGACTCCCACCTGCAGATCTCTTTTCAGTAAGTGCTAATAAGTGTAATCTACATCACAAGTGACACAGTTCTCAGTGGAAAGATGAGCCCAGGGTGCTGCCAGCCATCTCTTCTATTTTAGCTTCTCATTTGAGGAGTGAAGTCTTGACGACATCTTACTGTGCAACAGTGGAAGGGAAAGAAAATCCATCATATTAAGTTGTTAGAGAATACTTTGCATGTGTTTTATATTGACAACTTTGCACTATATTTGATTTGCTGGTTCATATTTCTTATCAACTGTGTGACAAATTTATTAAATAAATTAAATTAAATTGACACAAGATGATATTAATGAAAAAAAAATAAATTCAATTAAAATAAAACAAGATACAAAACAATCACACACAATGCCCACCTACATAAATATGTACCTCATCAATAATTTGAAACGATTTAATGCCGAAAATGCCTCAATGTCAAGTTTGACCTTTTAACAAGTTTGTGGCAGCTCTCACAGCTTGACCTTTCATTTCCTTCAGTGCCTCATTACCAGCTAATTCGTGGCTGTCGGATTCCCACCTGTCTGACACATTCATACTGGGTGTATGCCTGTGTTTGCTAGTATTTTGGCCTCACAGCAAGAAGGTTCTGGGTTCAGATTGGCTCGCTGATGGGGGCCTTTGTAGCTCCTCCAGTGTCTGTGAGGGACGGGTTTCTTCCAGGTGCTCTGGCTTCTATCAGTCCAAAGACAAGTTAAATGTCAAAGCTTCCTTTATCGTCTATATAAGACACCTGCCAAGCCTTCTAACATGAGGTTAACGAAACAGACACAGTTTGGTTAGCTTTAGGCAGCAATACTTGGACAGTACATATTGACTAGCGTGCATACATAAGAGCCTCACTGATTTGCAGTGCGTTATAAAACCTCATCAGTGTATGAGAGTCTCTGAAAAGCTTGTGATCATGGGTAAAAGACACAGAATTTGGTGACAATACAAATTAAAGTTATTTTTGTCTGACACAAATACTCTATAAGCCCAATCCTCTCTTTATGCTGTGATATAATTTTATGCAACTACAACTTTTCTTTGCAATTAAGGGCGCTTACACACTTAGCAGTCCGCTTCTAGTCCACCTCCCTGGTGTGCATCAAATGTGAAAATGACAAGTTTGTTTGGGTTTTGTTTGTTTGTTTGTTTTTTTCAGCTGGTCTGGCACGCTCTTCACATTTATTTGCTCTGGTCCAAATCAATTGATAACATTCTCATGTGAACCAAAATTCAGCTGCACTTTACTTATTTGCTCAATAATGTTACAAAAACAAAACAAAACAAACAAAAAAAACTTCACTCATTGGTAAGATGTGTCTGGGATGGGAGGAGATCCTGAACTGCTCTCTGATTGGTCAGAATTGCTATGTGGACAAACTCCAGGAATGTAAACAGAGACGGGCAGACAAGGCACCCACTATGAGTAATTTCACAATGAAGAGGAAACTGTGAGGGTTGATTTTGGTGTTGCTCATCGGGTATTACATTGCTTCACTCTCCACATTTGTCTGTGTTACTTGTGCTGGCGTGTTGTTGTGGTTGTGACAGGGGAAATGCTTCATCATTCCATAATGCATGCAGCTGCCTACGGGATCTGAAGTAGTCCAAAAACGTGTAGTGCTTTCTGCAGTTAGCACGGACCAAGGTCAGATCACGTTCTCACCACAAATAAGCCACACCAGAGTTTGTTTGGAAGCGGATCAAAACCACCTCTTCCACCAGGTCTTCGGCCCGCTCGTTTGATCCTCTTCTGGTGTGCACCCGAGCACAACTGCTGCATTCACACCTGCACAAACGGACCACACAAAATGGGGGAAACGCACTCAAGTTCAATTCAAACAAACTAAATAGAGCTGGTGTGAAAGCGCTCTAAGAGAGAACTGTCATTATTCACAGGACATGAGGCGTAACATAATTGATTTCTGCTGTTCGGACTCAATCACAATTGCACAAGCTGGAGTGACTTTGTCTGAATATCTGTTTTTGATCTGCTGGATGTGTGCCTGTTTATGCATGATGCTCTGTATTGTTTGTGCAGTTTAATAATGTGTATTTTGTGATTTTCAAGGGTTTCTTTCCTTTGGCTCTGCTTTAGAGTCGTTCTGTGCTGGAGGTTGATGGTGTTTGTCTTCATTAGCTTTACAACGTCACTTGTTGGTGTGACTCTGCCAGACATCAAATTGAATGCCTTGTTAACATTTATTGTGGAGTGAAGAAACATCACAACACTGGCTTAATATTTCTTTCCTAAATGGCCTGAGGTTGTACCAATTTCCACAGGAAAAAGTCACAGCTACAGCTGCATATTTGCTGTTTTTACCCATTCGGAAATCAACAAACCACATTTTTAGCTCTGTGTGATCGTGGGTAATGCCCAGAGGGGCTGCATCACAAGAGACAGCAGATTGGAATCAGCACATTATGCACACTGGAGAAGTGTATTGCACTAAATAAGCTTTTGAAAAATTTGCAACCTCATAGTCATGCTTCCCACTGATTATTCTGTACCGAAAAAATATATTTGCTTATTTATTTAATTATTTACTTTCTTACTTCAACGTTTTTACATCTGCAAAAGTTTCTGTTAAGACCAGGTAACAGATCACCTTCTGAAGGCTAAGATTAAACCAAGCTGATAATATATTCGGTGCAACTGTGGGAGTAGACACTAGTGAATCACAGACCAGCTCATTGGTTGAACTGGAGTTTCTTATTGAGGTTATACAGTGACAAATAAAGCTTAGCTTCCTACCTAGTTACCATTAGCCAGGTTGGTAGATTTGAGTATATCCAGGGGTGTTCTGGCAAATACACTTTATTTAAACTGTATCTGCTCCATCTCATGAGTTAGGTGGAGTCAGACACGGGCTTGATGGAGCAGCCAGAGAAACCACAGTGAGCTTCACAGTGGCTCTTCAGAAACAAACCTATGAGTGAGACTACATCACTGAGATTACGTCTGTGTTTTCTACAGTCCAAAAAGGATTTAGAGAGACAGTGAAGCTTGTCTTTGCAGTAGGCATGAGTGACATTCTACTTGTCCTGTGTGCGTTTTCATCTGCATCATTTGTTGCATTAAAAACAGTGAGTGTTTTTTATATTTGCTCACCAGTTACACAAGGCCCCTCTGGGAACCGATGACCTAAAAACCAAGATTCTGTCAACTGGCTTCAAAGAATTTTTTTAGTGAGGTTTCATGGTTTCAGTGTAATCTCTGGTGTAATACAGTCCGGATGCAAGTGTGGAACATGGGTGAACTCTTACCTCTTTGAACTCTTGTTTTAATAATAAAATTATGGGTTTGGTCAGTTATTACAATTCCATGTAACATCAGAGAGAATCTTTGTGTCGACTAAAACTCTTAAGTTTGAGCCATGCACAGTAATTTACAGTCTTGTAACAATTTAATGCAACTGTCTCCAAATCATACCATATTTTTTACTATTAAAATTCATCACTGCAAAATGAGCTTTTAAATCAAAGTGTTTGCTGGCATCCCTGTGAGAATCCAAAAGGAGAAGCCTCAAGGGAACCATGGATATCTGTAAAGCCTCTTGCAGGCTTCTCAGGTCTTAGTATTCTGGGTGTTTCTCTGTGGTGAATACATCACCCTAGGATCCTTTTTTTTTCTTTGTAGCATTGGAAGCAATAAAACAATTAAAAATCTGAAGTAGACATGCTTTTTATGTCATCACAAGACAGCTGAGGGTTGTTTTGTATAGCAGTGAGATGATAGGATGTTACAATTCAGCAAAATCAGTTATTTAACAAGTAATTTTTTAATTCATAGAAAATTATTCATTATAAAAGCAATGACACGTTTAGAGATGCAAAATGAAAATATCTCATAATTTAATGCTGATTTAGTTTAAGATCAAATTAAATATCTTTAATTACATAAATTATTTGATAATAAAATTAGAATAGTATTTGCAGCAAAAATTTATCTGAAGCATCTTAATGAAATAATATTGGTTTGCATTCAGCAAGCATCAAACACTCTGACACGGTGGTATAAACTAAGATTATTAAAATTGTTACATAATAGAAAAAAAGAAAAGAAGAAAATAAAGTGACTCAAACAACAATTTTATAAACTGGTTGTTTGTAACTTTGAGGGAACAAATGCCGTCACAATCGTGGTGGGCGTCTCCTGGTAAAATCTGATAACCTGAAGGATTGACAAAGATTATACGTATTTGTCATAAATCGGACTTTATTCTCCATATGCAAACACAAACAAAATCTTGGAAAAAATTGTCAAGATTCCAATATAATGAAGGACTAGAAATACTGAAAACAACAGGTTCGGGTTGTCGGTGCTCAGACAAGCCAATTTTTCAATATATATGACAGACGGGAACCAGTGTTTTTATGAGGAAATGACTAAGAAGTCTCACAGCAAGCTGCAAAACAAGATGGAAATCAGTGAAGCCAAACAAAATAAAATCAAACGTCTTGCTCACCCAGAATATCATGTTAACTTGTACAGATGATTGAGCATAGGCCATCATACTTACTGTTGTTTTATGCTTTGGCAACACAGTCTTGTTTGTTTATGACACTCATGGTGACACTTTACAAGTGTGATGTGTCATCATAAACAGCTATGCTCTCAAATAAATGTTCTTTATGATACGAATCTCTCCAGCAATCAAATGAGTCAGTCTAATCTCAGCCAGTCTTTACTGCCGTCACTTCATCAACAACCTGAAACATCAAAGCTGCAAGTATTTCTTTCTAACACTACATCTGTCTTTTGCCAACAGATCAGCTTCTAGAAATCCAGTACTTGTTACTGGAAGATGACCTTAATGCAATGGTCGGCACGATTGCTGCCACAAGTGGCAGCCTTTCCAGCAGCTCCGTGTGTGTCTTGCTCTTTCTGTGTTTGTGCCACTTGTCACTTTATACTGTGGATATGGATTTTCACCTGCCTAAACTTGTTTATTCGAGTAATCAACTACTCGCTCTGAAGACCAAGTCCCGTGCTGGTGTGGTTCCACATTTACCGGACGAGGTGAGGAGAGCCTATCATGGCTGCAGAGCCGGTGCGAAGCTAGCGGCTAAGCAGCTGGTGAAGAAGTGGCGATATAAACCTTCGGTACCTTCAGCGATCATGGGAAATGTGAACTCACTGCCTAATAAGATCAACGCACTGGCTGCGCTGGTGGGAAACGTTAAGACCTACAGGGAATGCAGTTTGTTGTGCTAATCTAAAATGTGGCTAAAGACTAGCATCCCAGATGCTAATGTGGAGCTACCCGGCTTCAACACAGCTAGGTCGGACAGAGACACAAAAGTCTGCGGGAAGCGGAAAGGAGGAGGGCTCGCCGTGTACGTGAACACAAGGTGGTGTATCCTGGGCATGTATACATCAAGATCTCTATCTGTTGCAGGGACATCGAACTTCTGGCTGTAAGTTTGCATCCCTATTACTTGCTTAGAGAATTTGGACACGCCATTGTTGTCATTGTTTACATCCCGCCACGAGCCAACGCGGAAGTAGCGTGTGACGTCCTCCACTCTGCTGTTGCTAAACCACAAACACAGCATCCTGAGACGCTTGTGTTAATCTCTGGGGACTTTAATCATGTAACTCTGGACACTACACTACCTGCTTTTTTCCAGTATGTGGACTACAACACTAAGGGAAACAGGGCTATTGACCTACTGTATGCAGATGTTAAGGATGCATACAGGGCCACCCCTCTGCCTTCACTGGGAAAAACAGACCACAATCTTATTCTGCTTCAGCCTCACTACAAACCAAAGGTGAGGAGGTTACCCACAACCACACGCTCATTCAGGAAGTGGTCTCCTGAGGCAGAGCATGCTCTGAGAGACTGCTTTGGAACTACTGACTGGGATGTACTGCAGGGGTCGCACAGTAGGAACATCGAGGAGGTTGTTGACTGCACCACTGACTAAATCAACTTCTCTATGGATGTTGTTGTTCCTGTAAGAACAGTGTGCTGCTACGCTAACAACAAGCCCTGGATCACGAGTCACATTAAAGGTCTTCTGAACCAGAAGAAGAGGGCCTTTAAAGATGGTGATCAGCAGGAGCTTAAGCGCGTGCAGCAGGAACTCAGAGTCCAGCTCAAGGAGGCAAAGGAGCAACACAGAAGAAAGCTGGAGCAGAAGCCGCAGAACAACAGCATGAAGGAGGTGTGGAATGGGATGAAGGTCATCACCGGCTGCAGCTCGAGGTGAGGTACCATCATCGAGGGGGGTGTGGGAAGAGCGAACCACCTGAACAACTTCTTCTTCTTCTTGGTTTGACCAACCCATCCCATTCTCACCTCTGACCACCACACCCCCCACGCCCTCTTCTGCTCTCTCCCTCCCCCCACGAGCAGACACCTGCACTGAGGGGACTTCCTCCCCACCTACAATCACTGCAGCCCAGGTGTGCGGAGAGCTGAGGAGGCTTCGCCCCTGCAAAGCAGCAGGTCCAGATGGAGTTTGCCCCCGACTGCTAAAGGCCTGCGCGTTGGAGCTGGGAGACCCTCTACAGCACATCTTTAACCTGAGCCTGGAGCAGGGGAGGGTCCCTCTGCAGTGGAAAACATCATGCATTGTCCCAGTCCCTAAGAAACCACGTCCTGCAGAGCTGAATGACTTCAGGCCAGTTGCCCTGACGTTACATGTGATGAAGACCATGGAGTGGCTGCTGCTACACCATCTGAGGTCACAGGTTCGCCATGCCCTCGACCTGCTTCAGTTTGCATACCAGGAGAAGGTGGGAGTGGAGGACTCCATTGTCTACATGCTACACTGATCCCTCTCTCACCTGGACAGGGGCAGCGGTGCTGTGAGAATTACATTTCTGGACTTCTCCAGCGCCTTCAATGCCGTCCAGCCCCAGCTTCTCAGACGCAAACTGACTGATATGGGAGTAGGCTCACACCTGGTGGCGTGGATCACAGATTACCTGACAGGCAGACCTCAGTATGTGCGACTGGTGGACTGCAGGTCAGACATTGTGGTCAGCAGCACAGGAGCGCCGCAGGAGACTGTGCTTTCTCCAGTCCTGTTCACCCTGTACACGTCAGACTACACTGCTAATTACTCAAGCATACTTCTGTTCTCTACTTTCTTGATAACATGATCTTTGTCATTTACAGTCCACTGAAAATAAACTATATTATTCTTTCTTTTGAATGCGGTATTCTGATTGGTCAAGGTCTTTTATTTCTGTATAGCAGACTGTTGCTATGAATAGCAAACTGTTGCTAGGGGCGCCATTCGAATGGGCTCTGGAGGATCATGTCCTGTCATATCAAACTGAGGAACGATGTTTACTGTGGCAAGACACAGCAACCTGTCCATTTGGCTACTCCTTTGCAAAACTTAAATATTTTTCCAGTATTGATCTTGAATACACAGGTGTGCCAGCTGCAGGGCCACAGCAAGAGGGAAACACAGAGATGTCAATCAGTCCCAAAAATCTTAAGCTTATAGAAAAACTATTAGTGAACTATAATTGAAACTTAACTTTGTTAAATTTTTCTACAGAGGCAAGCACAAGACAAAAGTTGATAGTGTTCCCATTTAGTGTAGATTTATTACATGTGGATTTATTTACCTCCTCAACATGAGCAGATGAGTTGGATTAATGGCTGAACTGTGAGAAGCGAAAGCTGGAAGTAACATTTTATCAGTGTCCTAGCTGTGCATATTTTGTGTCAGTGAAGGGGTTGAGAGTACACGAGTGCAGAGGTGCACATGAGGGAAAGGGGGAGGAGAAACCAACATGGACCGTTTTGAGGGAATTCAGAAAATCCAAAGAAGAGGAAGGGCGCGAGTCACAGTTTTCTAAAGATCTAAAGGCTGTGTGTTTAGCTGCTCTATAGGAGTCCAACATCAGAATCAAAGACCTGAAAATGAGAATAATATGTCTTCTCTAATGTAAGTTATAAGTTGGGTTGCTCAGTGAGTAACTGTTGCTCTGGATGCAGTCCCAACTGCAGAGGACTATTTTTAAACAGAAGCAATAAAATATTTTTAAATCATTTAAATGATATTTAAATCAATATTTTCTATGATTTAAATAAATACAAATAAAATAAATAAATAAATACATTTTTTTAAGTAAGTAGTCATGTAATAAGAGGATAGTATAGAGCGAGCGGGTCGGTATCCTGCATCACCCTGTTGGGGTTTATCTCTCTATAGTGACCTGCTCACTCTACATTTTAATAGAAGACCTGCTGAAAATAAGACTATTGACCAACAAATGTTTTTTCAAAGTGCCAAGATATGTTCATCAATACTAAAATGATGGTTTCATGTTGTGCAGACCACATTCAATCTTTTCACCCTGACACGGACTTCAACACTGGTCATATATTACCTTACAGAGCAATAATACTTTTCATAACAGCTTGTGTGGACTTTAACTTATCTGGATTCCATCTCCTGAAAACAAAGCCGTTAAACAAGTTTTTTTCCTGATGCATAAAGGAGTGCATATTTTGCGAGGACTGGGTGTCCTGGGCAATAGAAATTACGATAAATTGCCCAACAACATCCATACACAATAAATGACGGAAAAGATGTATGGTCTTGACATCTGCTCTCTTAGGAGATCAGATAAATATCTTGAATACTATTTGCTAAAAGCGCAATTGTATTTTCATAATATTTATAAAGACTAAATAGCGAACTCTTACTTCTGGATGTTTCAGCTCTTCAGTTAAATAATTCAGAGTGTTTAGTACGTTTCCTATATCAAGTTTAAATGCATATCCTGCAGCCTAACAGAGATAAATATTCATCCCAACCATGGAAAAAGTAAAAACAACAAGAATTCTTCAAACATGTTCTTATGGATACTGCTATGATTTCACAATATGGTGACTCTGGTACCTTTCAGTTATTTAAATGAACCCATAAGTGTATGACTCTAAAGGCTACACTGCTAATTACACAAGCATACTTCTCTACCTTCTTGATAACATGATTTTTGTCATTTACAGTCAGTTGTAAATAAACTATATAGTGAGTAGTCGGAAACTTTTGAGCACGAAAGCACATTATAAAAACAATACTTACCTCTGGATGTTTCACCTCCTCTGTTAGATAATTCAAAGTGTTCCATCCACCATAAGACCACAAACCCTGATAGACAGCAATGCCAACTGAACTGACATCAGCATTTGTGTCCAAAAACAAATTCTCAAAGTTCTCAGTGTGTCCCTGGAAGAGCATCACAACACCTCCCAGTATGATCACTGCCAGTGCCAGCAACTTCACTGCCATGCAAACCACCTGGATTGCAGTGGACAAGCGGACACTCATACAATTAACTGCGGCCAGCCCAGTGATAGCTATTGCAGCCACCAACTTCACCACCAGTTGTGGAGGGGTGCAGTCGTAAAAGGGGGCCACCACATATTCAGCAAAACTCAGGGCAACTCCTGTGGCACTGGCAGGCCTCATGACGACAATGAAGCTGAGGACAAACATAAAGGTGACGACTTTCCCTGCCGTCCGCAGAATGTAGATAAACTCTCCTCCAGACTCTGGTATGACTGTGCCCAGTTCAGCATAGCTGAGCCCTGCCAACATGGCGATAAATCCACAGCAAGTCCATATAATAAAGCTGGCCCCCGGGCTGCCGATAGCAGACAGCACATAATAGGGGGATATGAAAATCCCAGATCCTATAATGGTGCCAGCGATGAAAGACACCGCTCCTATGAGCCCCACTTCCCTCTTTAGACTTAGTCCCTGTTTGTCACTCTCCATTGTTTTAGCACTACTGTCTCCTCAAAGCAATTGACAATAAAAACTGGCCACAGATTAACATGAGGCAGGAACACATCATTGCAGTCTGAAGGTTCAAAGTGGAATTTATGTTGTTTTATTACACGCTCTGTCGAATGCTGATTGGTCAATTACAGCATTCTAAGGTCTTTTTTTCCCCTGTAGAAGACTGTTGCTATGAATAGCAGACAGCTGCTAGGGGCGCTGTTCTAGGGGCTCTGGAGGATTATGTCCTTCTCATAAGAAACTATGGAGAGATGTCCACAGTGGCAAGAAACCATGACCTTTCTATTAGGCTATTCCTTAAAAAAACATGGAAGAATTTTCCAAATTTTGATCCTGAATACACAGGTGTACAGCTGCAGCGCAACAGCACAAGGGAAAGCAATGAAATAGACGTAGCAATGAAATTATTTATAAATCAATAAAATCCTATTCAAATTAATGTTTTGTTTAAAATTGTTTATTAAAGTAGCCAAGTAGGCTAATGTAGAGAGTGTGTTACTATATGGAAATGAACCCAGACGTGATGCAGGAGACCTCCGAGAACCGGTCATTGCTGTTTTCTGATGGTCAATCACAGCATTCTAAGGTCTGTTATTTAAGCAAGAGGGTGATGCAGTCAGGGTAAAGGCCTTCAAGCATCATTTGCTGTGTTTACACACGCAAAATTTCTTCAATCTGGTCAAAATCTTAAGGGATTAGAGATTCCGACTTCAGTGTTTCCAAACTTTACATGGACACAAATAAAGTGATCTGACAAAGACATGCGTGTACATGCATTGATTTGTGTTTCTGTTTAGACAGTGTTGGAAATTGTAAGGACCATTGTTATGCTGATCAACTGTCCTAAGTGTGTAATTTTCTGTTTTGTTTGTATATTGCATGTCAATTAAAAACAACAACAACAACAACAAAAAAAACAGTT
>JAQFJA010000006.1:18362293-18376488 GCA_029874485.1 Naso brachycentron
TCAGTTGATTCAGTAAATGTAGGGAAACACATTGATTCATGGCACACTTTTTAAATAAAATACATTTAAATCTCGAGTATTTTCAAGTCAAAAGGCTCCAGTCTAAGAGAAGTCACGAGTCATTTTGGTTAAGGCAAAGTCAAGTTGTAAGTCTTTTATTATATTGTCAAGTCGAGTCTAAAGTCTTCAAATTTGTGACACGAGTCTGACTCGAGTCCAAGTCATGTGACTCCAGTCCACACCTCCGAAACAAGGCCATGTAATGAACACAGAAAGAAAGTCACATCTGTTAAATAAACACAGGAACCTACTGACGAAATTGTTGTTTTATAGCTAACTCATTTAAGCAGCCAGCTTCTCCTGGAGGTAGAGGGAGAAAGAAGGACTTCCATATTGAAAAGCCAAGACGCCACACTAAAAGACACCTTTAAAGACAAAAAACAACTGTAAAAACTGAATTTTGTATTATTCAACATCTCTATTTGTAAATATTTACCCTTTTAAAGCTGAACGACAGTAATAAAGAGCGAGCTAGACTAGACAGTTGACCACAGCTGTTGAGGGAAGATAACCAAGCTCACTATTGGAAACAGCTATAAGCCAGAAAAATTTTGTCCTTGCTCAGCTGATGAGTTAACACATGCACGTATTGCTCCATATGGAAGATAGAAGATTGCACACATACAGAAAGGTTAAAGATTCAAGATTCAATACTTTACTGCCATGCAAGTAGGTTGCTAGGAATTTGGTGTAGTGTGCTCATTACAAAAACAGAAGACAGTCACAGGGCATGTAAACACATAAAGACACATATAACCCCCCCACCCATACTCCTCTCCACCCACAGACAGGGATACAAGTTAGAAAGGATAATGACACACTGTCATATTAAATGCATCAAAAATAGGAAGGCACTCGGTTGCGTGTTGGCTAGCGATCAGGTTGGAAGTGATCATTATCCCAGATTAGCCAGCAATGTAACAACGTCTATCACTGTACTTTGTATTCATGTTTAATTACAATTAGTGTGACTCAAGTGACACCCACAGAAAGCAAGGCAAGTCTCAAGCAGGAAATAATACTTTAAAAACTTACATTCTCTGCTGTTTTTGCATTACTTTTCTCTGTATGGGCAGCGTTTGCTGCAAAGACAACAGTTCATGTAATGCTGGATTTGACACCTGCAAGACTTTTTCTATGAAAATTGCTGAAACGCAGAAACACATAGACTAGAGTGCTTCATGAGAACAGTACTGTCCTTAACTGCCCCAGGGGTAGAGACTGTGTCTGGCTGCAGGTCTCTAATTAACGACATTTTGTGTTCTTGTGTCACACTGTGTAAATTTCGACATTTTGCTGTGTCACATAATGGATTTTCCAGTCCCATTTTTTATAGCACTATCCAGGAAAATATTCAAACTGCTAGTGATTCCGATGACAAAATACCATTTTCCTACATAGGTAGAAGGAAAGAACATTGCCGCTGTGGGAGTACAGCATAATTGGAATACACTCTAACACACACCGAGCCTCTTCACCGAGTTGGTCAATGCTTTCTGTGCTAAATGGGCAAAAAAGGTACCCCTGTGCATTCTGTACACTATTTATGTCTGACTGGGGGGACACTAATGACTACTGCTAACAATGTCCATGCTTCTAGCCCGTGGTTATTGAGTCAAGGCCCATTATCACACGTTGTAGCGCTCTCTTTTTTAGCTCTCTGCCTTACTTACTTTGTTCTTATATATAAGTGATCCAGGATAAAACACACACACACACACACACACACACACAAACACACAAAAGGGGAGACTGATAAGTTCATGGCCCAAAGTACAAGAAGTCAATTTCAGGAAATAGAGCACATTTATTTTTCATCAGAGTCCCATCATGGAATTGCACACTCAGTGTAGCTATCATGCAGCATACGAGAAGAAGGCATATTCTGGAGTTGCCATACTGCCGATGTTGGACAAGTGAAGAGGCAGCACAGCAAGCAAAGATCAAATAAATAAACTGCAGTGATAAATTCCACCTGCAGTCATTTGAGCATATTGTGTTATTAGATGTAAACTGCAGCCTATTATGTAAGTGTTGAATTAAAGCTTTAATGAGACCCATTTCACCCCTTTAAGTTATGAGCCCCAACTGCTACAGTATGTAAGAATTTAAACGTACAGAATGATGGATCCACCCACAAGCCCATGGCGCTCATCGCCACATTCAGTTCCGCAGTTAAGAGTCAACTCCTTTCCTTTATTTCGTCTAATCAAGCAACCTTAAAATTACCCTCCTCTCACTGACACTCAAAGGTGATAATCACTAATCACCACTGCCTTTTCTATCCGGTAACTGAGCCTCTATCCAGCTGCTTCCAGCACCTGACAGTAATGCCACCCAACAACAGAGAGACTCCCCCCCACCAGAAGAGCTTAAAACAGGGCATCCACACCAGAATAAGTCTGCGCAATTCACTTTTAGTATCTATAATTCAAAAAATTATTGATCACTACAGTTGCTCTTCTCGTCCATATATTGGCCCTAAAGAGATTCGGGAGACAGTCCTAGTACTTTGGAAAAATACAGTTCATTTGTCTTACAGATGACCTTACCAGTGTCAGCTGAATTCAAGACATCTTCTAAAGTTATGGTCTTATATAGAGTGATTTTATTTCTTTGTATTAATATCCATATATTTAAGATCCAGAAACACTGTTAGTAAATACCCAAACGGGAAAAAACATCTTTGTATTTTGAAAGTATAATTGCTTGATTTGTCTTATTTGACTGTTACAGCATTTAGCTTTAATCAAACCTAACCAAAAAGAGAAATGTGTTTTTTGTTTTTTTTTTCCCCCATCACTCACTTTGAAGTTGCTTTAGGCAGAGTAAAAACTATAGTGGTCCAAAAGTCTTTAAATTAGAGCTGCAAAGATCTGTTGATTATTCGATTAGTTGATCATAAAAAAGAAATGTCGCAACTATTTTAACAATCAGTTTATTGTTTGACACAAAGGTGTTAAAAATTTGCTGGTTTTAGCTTCATACATGTGAGGATTTGCTGTTTTTCTGCAATGTAAGAAAGACTTAGTGGCAGGAAGGCTTTAAGTGTGGCACAAAGTTGCTAAAGGGGTCCCCAGTGACAACCAGGGTGTCCTGACCAAGCATCATTATGAGTGTGCTGAACATTTGTGTACATATTTTTAATTTTAATTTCTCAGGTTGCAGTATTAAATTCAGCAGCAAACCTCAGTTCATGTACTGTAGCTGTCTGCATCCATCTTGATATTTATTATCGACGGATTTATGTGAAAATCGACTTGAACAAATAGATGGCAGTAAAAATGACTGATCATTAATTAACCAAAAGGGTTTCCTGTTCAGCCCCTGGCACTGGTAGACCAGTGCAGTCAAGATGATTTACATGTACATGTGACACATCATCACTGATTCTGTCCCTTTGAACAAGGCAGAATCCTCAACCTCATTAATGAACAACCCTGCAGTTTGACATTTCTGATTAAATGCTACTTCTGGTTTTAACACCTATTGAAGATTTTGATCTTAGTTCTCTTTCTTTCCTCTCATGACAGGTCAGGTGGTTCTGTTTAAACTGGCCCACTTGTCATTCAGCAGAGTGACAGAAAAAGAGGATCTGCATGCGGTAACAAATTGAGGTGATGTGTGCAGATTATTAGCTAGCAAACACAGTGACATAATTATTAGCCAGCAAAACAAAAGATTTCTCTCTCTTTTTTCTCTACCTGCCTTCTCTCACACTCACATTTTCTTTTTATCTCTCTCTCCTGATCTCTCTCTGTGAGCCTCTATCCAGTTAGATAGTGTTTGAATGATCACATTCCCTGGCATGAGAGTGCTGTGTAATTAACCTATGAGATTCTTGCTGGTGCAACGTGCCTCCTGCATGCCTCAGTGGCCTTCTCTGGTGGATTATTACTGCCATCTTGTGGCCAAATATAAACCTGAGTGAAAGAGAGAGAGACGTAGCAGAGGACGCGGTTCATATTTTTACCCACAAGTGTTCTTGTGATGATGGATTACTGTCCAGTCAAAAGTCTCCCACTGTCTTTGTGTCTTACATCTTTTCAGAGGTGATTAGAGTCTGACAATGAAGATCTGGGGAGGAAGGTCTGAACGTTTAGCACAAAACAGGGAGAAAAGGTGAACCCAAGAGTTGCATAAAAGGCATAAATAGACACAGCTTACCTTACAGTTTTATATTTGAAGGGTTTTTTTTATTACAAGTAATGAGAGTGTCTAAGGATTTATTTAAAACTGCAAAAAATAAAAAGTTAAGATTAGTATTTGATAGCACAAGCCCATTTCCCAAAACTGTAATTCACTTTACATAATTACTTTTCTTAGAGTCAACAATTGCTATTAAATGACCAAAATATTGTTTGTAAATCAGGTTTAAACTATTAAAAACACTATTAAAAATCAGTGAGGGGCGCCGTCATGGCTCATTTGGTGGATAGGCCTGGGATGTGTCTTGACTCCCAGTTTTTCGTTTGCTGCTTGATTCTGCTTGGTCAGTATCACTATCCTTTATCTATTTCCTTCACCTCTTCCACTTATTTCTCTTTGTTTTTGCAGCTGCTGGAGGGACAGCTCCTCATTTTGCACGTCAGGAGTTTCTGCTTCAAAACAGAATGAGAGACACAGTGGGCAGATGAGGGAACAGAGTGAAACAGAGCTATTTTAGGGAAGTTTGCATTAGGGCCCAGCTGATATATCAGTTTGCCGATATAATTGGGCCAATATTGCCCTATATCACATATACACCGTATTGGTATCGACATATATGTTCTCCAATATGCTCTGATATTTAAAACTGTTTTTTTAGCCAGAAAAAATGCTTGGACTAGTGATTTAAAATGGTGTAGGTCAGTAGTTTGTCCAGCAGAGGGAAGTCCACTATTTAATAACTAATCATTTCAGTGTTTGCTGTTAAATATACTGCCTCCATTACATATCTTTGCAATAGAGGCAGTATTTGACAACCACATTTAGCCGAATTATAATTATTATAATAATGCATTTTATTTGTAAAGCACTTTTCAAGAACTCAAAGACACTGTACATTAGTTAAAATGATGTATCTGCCAATTTTTCTGGTATCAGTCGAGCCCTAGTTTGCATGTTTTCTTCCATTGCAGCAGTGTTGTTATGTAGCTGTTGCTGTCAGAATGGTGGAGTCACATCAGTCCTTCTTTGGAAGCCCCCTCAGTTCTTTGAGGTCCTCCGTGCCTGCCATGCTTGTCCTGAAATTGCACTTGCTGCTCTCTTTTTTTTTTCACACCTCTCTGTTCTGCAGAGCATTATCCCAGCTGGGTATCAGCTTGTAGTATTCAGTTGAACAATAATCATCTCTGTGAAAAGGTTTATTTTGCGTCGTCGCGGATACTCCTTTTCCCCCTGCCTGGTAGACAGGTGTATTAGTATCAATTTCTCTCTAATTATGTGTGTAGTAGGTGCTCGCAAAGGCTAATTATACATTAAAGCTGCATTGAAGGAGTTTTATCTCAGAAGCTTGATGTAAAAACATTGTAATTATAGATAATGTGGCTGTAATTAGGTACTTCTTAATGAACACACTTTAAATGAGATGTTGCTTAGATGAGAGCAGGACCTAGACAGCACTCGGAGACTTTTTCAACTTACTTCTATTGTATTGTCCTCACTTGCGTCTCCCGTATGAGCTCGCATCAACAATCTTTGATGTGTTCACTCATCGATGCAACCTCACAGTGCAGTCTAATCGATCCAGGGACTGCTGCGTGTCTGTGCCTGTCCGATTTAAACACATGGCAAAAACTCAACAATACCTTGTTCTCATTTTTCCCTCTTCACATAAATCCTGAACAGCACCAAACTGAACATTTTGTTCTCTTCTGGCTGAGATGCATGAATTGTGTGTTCATGTTCCTGTATCAAACTGTTTCTTCCGACCAAGCAGCAGAAAAAAAAAAATGCTCCTCTCTCTTTCTTTGCCCACCAGCTGTGGGGTGACACAGCTGACTGCCGGGTTTCTCAGCTGTGACTTTGCTTTCTCTTGATTCCTTTATTCCCCTGCTCCACCTTACCTCTGCATCGTGCCTCATCAAAGTGATGTAATTTCGCCTCCTCCTTGCTTGATGTTCTTAGTGTCCTCCACACTGATCAATCACAAAACCAGGCTTTGATCCATACATGATTGGTAACGATATCTGTGACATTCTTTGCTCCAGCCTGTCATATTCACCGCCGTCAGTACGTCCATTCCTGTACAATTTTAAAGATCCTATAGACAACTTCAAGCCATCACCACGGAGATAAAGAAAAAATCATTTTGGACCTAACAAAATAATTAATTCACAAGGTTTAATCTCTTCACAGTGAGCTTTTCTTACTTCAAGTTTTTGTCTCCTTTAACCCTCTGTATCTAATGTACTCTATCACGGCCTCTATTAGAGTTGTTCTGGGACCAATACCAGTATCGGAAAATGCCTCCGATAACACCAAAAATGCTGGTATCAGTATTGAGTACTCCAATCCAGCACAGATCCGATACCCTGTGATTTATTATTCACTAAATGGTACCCAGCTACTTCCCAGTTAGCTTAAATAGTGCATCTTCCTTGTTTTCAGCTAGCGGTGACATCAGCAGTGAGCTCCTGCTCTCAAGACTGCACCGATCGTCATAATATCGCCATTATTATATACCATTGTATGTGATCATAATGAATCCTATAATGGGGATTAATGTACAAAAAAAGAACTTCTTTGAAAAATAGATCTCTTGTTCAATACAATTGCCTCTAAATTCCTATTTCAATAATAAAGTTTTCACAACATTGTACCTGTTCAATTGGATTTTTGTCCTTGAGTTTATATTGCATGTTAACTGGACACTCTTTTCTCTCAACTGCAGTGTGTGACAGTTGTGTGTGTCTGTTTGTATTGTTGGTGCTTATTGTAAACTGTGGATGATCACGCTTGAAAAAAAGCTTTTAAGCTCAGTGATGTTTTTTTTTTTACCTGGTTTGATGAAGGTTATTGATTGATTTACCGTTCTCTCAGAACCGAGGTGTGAGGCAGCATGAAGGAAGTGTGACGAGTTCAAGCATCAAAGGAAGCATTTGTCTCGGAAACACACCAGTTACCTTCTTCCAAGTTTTAGCCTCTGTTACAGAAAACAACATTATGATAAAGCCCTTATTAAAAAAAAGTCTATCTACATTGCTGAGTAATATGGCTTCTCATTTTTGTTCTTGTGGGAACTATGCTGATAGTGAACCTCAAGCTGTGTCAAATGTACACGTCCCTCATCACATATCAGATTGTTTAATGCTCTGGGATAACACTGGAAGCGTTCTCTTTGATTTGATGCTGGTCCACACCTTCAAAGCTGCTGGGCCTTAAGATTCCAGTCACATTCAGCCTCGGTGTCTCTCTGCTTGTTGCCCAGGTCGGCTTTTAACTTGTACTGTGGGTTCGTGGGAATTCACAGGAGTGGTGAAGGACATGGAGTGACATTTGTATTTTTTTAAAGGATATGCTTTTCCTAAATGTTGATGTTTTGTTCCCCGCAGACCCAGAGAGACAGAGATGTGTGACCAGACTTCAGTCCATCCACTCACGCCCTTTCAAAGCCCTCCCTTGGCAGACATGAAAATGCTTTTAGTGGAACACATTATTCAGACTTTGGTGCCCCCTGTCTGCTGCCGCCAGCGTCGCAGAGTTCATCTCCTGCCCTTTGGCACTCTGTTTGTCTGCTCAGGCTGACTAAACGCCTGCCTCCCAAACCCGACGAATATGTTTACAAATCAACGGAGCCAAGTGGGTGTGACTGGGCTGCTGTGTTGAGAAAGCTAATTTAGGCCCGCTGAGCAGCTCTGATCCATCAACAGACCACAGAGTCTTTTCAGAAGCCCGTTTCATGAAATGTTCCCTTCACCTGAGCAGTAAAAATGAAATGAAAGAGTAAAAGTCAGGCTCATGCCCAGCAACCGCTCAGCCTGTAAAAGGATGAAATATTGCTTCATTCCTTCGATATTTTGTCTCCCTACATTTCTCGGTTGCAGTGCCTTCAACCTTTACTGAGAAAAGCCTTGCTTGGTGCTTTTTCTTTACTGATGACAGTGGCCTGAATGTCATTTGATGCAGGCCTGGTGATTTTCTGAAGGGAACAGACGGGAAAGGGGAGGCAGAGTCAGGAGAATTAGAATGTATTTCAGGTCTGAGGCAAGTGGTGCATTGCTGCAACTCGTATCTCAGGGAAGAAGGGAGTTTAAAGGAGGGAAGTGGAGGAGAGCAGGAGGGAGGGGGGGAGGCTTTCGCAGCAAACTGTTGCTAGGAAACACTTGTGGCATCTCTTCTCCCTTCTCGTTGAAATGCCAGAACTAACTGACAGAGAAACCGCAGTGAAATGTCAGTCCTATCCTCCCAGGAGTTTGAAGAATGTGCCGCGTGTTTCTATTTAAGTAGCCATGTTTATCAAAGGGTTCTCAAAGAGTCAGCACAAGCCTTTCTTCTGCGGGAACAGAGAGTGTTTTGGATGCAGGCGCTGGCTGGAGTTTGTGCTGCTGCTTTCTTGTCTTCTGTTTGTTTGTTTGGCAGTCTTCCTTTCTTTATATTTGCTTTCTTTCGCTCTTGTTCTGTCTTTCAAGATTTTTCTGTCTACATCCTCACTGCCTCATGTCCCCCATTCCATCACTCACTCACTCACTCACTCACTCACTTGTTCAGTACGTTCATATGATGTTAGCAAAAATCGTTTTTTTGTGTTGGTCCTGCTAAAACTGGACTGTTAAAATGCATGTAAACACGTTCGTCCTACTGAAATCGTACTAAATCGAATTTCTCAGAGTCGAGCCAACACACCCAGATAGTGCAATTGGGAGTTGAATAACTCCTGCATGTATAGGCTTTACTCCGACCCGCACTGGCCTAAGTAGTCTGCATAATCCCTGCGACGTCTTTGACCCAGAACTCCAGCAGCATAAATTTGTAGAAGAAAGCCAGTACGAGAACAAGAATCCTGTAAACAGTGTGCATCAAATTTGTACCAAAAGTAAAGCATAGACATGAAGCATATAGGGCTGTAAAGTTTTCCATGTTTTCACCCGTCAACATGGATTTCGCTAGCAGCTTGCTAACTTGTTTGTAGCTTGTTTGGCTAACCCGAGGTTCAATAGCAACCAAGTGAAAGGAGCATAACACCGCCTACCATAGTAGAGTCTGTCAATAAATCGATTCTTTCTCCGTGCTTGTATACTTGAACAAGGACAGTAGTGCAATTAAATGGCTTAATTGAGCTTTACCGTTGCTCAACTTAATTGTGCATGTAAATGTACTGACTGACTGACTCACTCACTCACTCTCAGCTGAGTGTAATTGCTCCAACCCTTATTATTCTCCCCTTATTTTCTATCTTTTATCAGTCCCCCTGGCTCCCTAATTCCCTCTCTCCTCAGATTCTGAGCCATATGGTCCATCAGTGTAATCCTCTGCCCAGATATTTGATTATCAAAGCTGTCTAGCAGAAAAAAGGCCTGACTCTCCACAAGCCACTACTGAGTCCATTTCCCTACACTCAGTAAATTGTAATTCAGCAAGAGTAACCAGCTCTGAATTAGAATAAAAGCATTCAAATTCTGCCGTGACCTCATCTGCACCACAATGCATCAGTAAAGTAAGATGCACTTTAACATACAGATGAAAAGAAATTTGAATAAGGGAACAAAAATCAAATAATCCTTTATTTCCAGACTTTCCATTTAGCCGTGGAGAGAGAACACTTCCTATTACTGATATTAAAAAGGCAAACAAAAGTAGGTGCATTACACTTCTGTTAACGTAAAAACTTATCTCTATAATACATGCATCATCCAAACACTCATGCAAGCTAAGACTATTTTGTAAATACCATAAGAGCTGAAACGATTCATTGAATAAACAATTAATTAAGCAATAGAAAATTATTGATTAATCGTTTTAGTCATTTTTCAAATAAAAAAGTAAAAAGTATTGATGGTTTAGCCTCTTAAATTTGAGGATTTCCCGCTTTTCTGTGTCATTTATGAAAACAAATGAGGAATTTTTGTATTTTGGGCTGTTGTTTGGACAAAAGAAGCAAATCGAAGACATCACACTGGGCTCTGGGAAATTAAGATAAGCATTTTAGCACTTTTTTGACATTTCATGGAATAAACGATTATTCGATTAATCATAAACATAATCGGCAGATTAATCAACAATGAAAATAATCATTAGTTGCAGCCCTAAATACCGTACAACATTGCAGACCTGAAATGAAGACGCACAGACAAGCTTCCACATTCTGTAACTGAAACTAATCAGAAGGATTTCCTTCACACAGTTTTCCTAAAGCTTCGAAACAGGATTACCATCCATGTAACCTTGAAGAAATCTGATTTCCTGTCTTTGGCATTCACCACGTAAATACAGCACAAAGCAGACTCTTAAATACCCTATATCCATATGCTGTACCACTCATCCATGCACCTCTGCCTCACTCTCCCACTGGGAGAGGATAAATTTATACCATTGATCGACTTCCACTGCTTTGTGTGAGGCCTTAAAGCTAATTATCTCATAATAGATGCCAGGCTCATGCAGAATAGTGATTTTTGTTTAACTCATTACAGGGGAGAAGCCGGGTTTGTCAGCGTGAGGGCATGGAGCGGTGAGACTTGAAATGGCAGTCCTTTGCTTGTGATTGTACTGCACATATTATAGGTTTGAAAGGATTAATTGGAGTCATGAGAGGTGGCACAGCCTACAATGCATATTGCTGTACCCTTAAGTGGAAATGTAAACATTTTGAAAATCTTTTTACTGCCCTTTTGGACTGGCATAAAGAATTTTACCATATGATTCGGTGTTGCAGCTTTGTAGCGTTTGACTGCAAACTGCTGGAATGGCTGTGAACATAATCCAGGCAGTAATTACATTTCCTGCCTCAACAGAATTTAGAAAACAAATAAGTATTATATTAAAGTAACCTCTAGGAGACGGGTTTGTAATAAACTAACATGAGAAATTGAAATAAAAAGTCCCTTTAAGTAAGATTAAGATTATCATAAAACTTACAATTCCCAAGTAATATTATAAGCATTACTTTATTACATTACCCGGTGATCCCTTTAAAGGAAAAAGAATCAGAGAGAAAATAAGAGTCCCAAATAAAAGCTACAAGAGCTGCAAAACACAGCAAAGCAAAATGAAATTTGTCAAATGTTGCTCAGCTGGTAAGAACTAATATCACATGGAACTGGAAGGTTATTTGCCCAGGCCTTACCTCAAGCTGCTTCTCCTCAGAGGTCAATAACTAGCTCTGTGTAACTTGCAGTATAGCAACACAAAGTCAATAAAGTAAGCCTTTTCCAGCAAGTAAATGGGTATGTTTTCCAAAGGCCAATATCAATATTGACAGTAGGGGGGCGTCCTGTGGCCCGGGCCTGCTGCTTCCACAGTGGGTCGGTTTTCCAACAGTCCTTGCTTTGTGTTCTTACCCACTGCGCCAGCTGCCACACTGCAACTTCTCCACCAGACTTGTATGTATAGTTCTCTTTTCTTTCAATACGAAATCTGAGCAATATTTAGTCAGAAATGGAAACATGTTTTCAACTACATAAACTGAGCTTGTGTGCTAAAATATACTTGGAATTGGACTCTCAAGGTGAAACTCGTAAGAAAAAAATCACCGTGATGTATTAGCCTGCTGCTTCATTTAAGAATGACAATATATTTGTCTCCTGTCGTTATTCTGCAGATTTCTGAGCTCTGACCTTGATGACCTATGACGATGGAAATGCTGTCAAGGGTTTGTCTCTTTGCAGCTCTGCTAGGCTCCTGTAAGTAAGCTACTGCATGCAAAATGTACAGATCAGTTTTCTTCTAGTATTTACAGGCAATGACTGAATTGTCTTAAGTTGACCACTAAAACCCAAACACAGTGCCTCAAGCACAGAGTATCTACACAAAAGTGCGTATTACAATCATGCATGTGTATCCACACTCACACGCACAGCAATTTGACATTCCAGCGTACTCTAATAAGATTTCTGTAATAGAAACGATAAATGATGTAGAAATATCAGCCTGTCCCCGGAGATTAACATGAACTGAGCCCTATTAGCAAACTGGAAACTCCTGTAAACGTAAACCTCAGGGGGTTTTGGCCTATTGCTGGAGTGACTGTGTGGTGGCTCAAGTGGATGAGATATTTTAAGCATGATTGAATGCTCAATGCAACGTTACATAATTGCATCTAACTGCAAAGCTTAAGGCACACTCTGACTCTGAGTGGCTGTCGAGCCACATGAAAATATGACAGACGTATCTTGTCTCAGAGACAAAGTGATTCATGCAACACAATGGACACAACCTTCTCCGCAGCTGCATGAGAGGTACCAAAAAATCAGTATGCTTTTAATGATTGTGGCGGTAATCTAATTTGGTTACCTGTTGATAACTCTTTAACTGAGTATCCCTCTTTTCTCTGAAAATGTTAGCATAGTATCCCACGCAGAGATGGAAAACCTTGCCATCAAAGTTTAACAATGAAACAATGACCCTCTTTAACCGAGCAGTAGATTATCTTTCACTCCCTGTCACGTAGGATCTCCAGATTCTTTCATGTCTCTTTCTTTTGCGCATTAATTTCACCAGAAAAGTCAAACATGGCTCAAACCGACTACTTTTTTTAAGTTGTTTAACTTTGTGTGAAGAAACACAAATTGAAGGTCTGAGAGACAAATTTCAAGACTTATACAAAAAATAAATTCCATTTCTGTGAATTTTGCTCAATATATATCTTTACTGATGTGTGTATTTATACTGAACCACACTTGTGTAGTGGTTAGCACTGCTGCCTCATGGCAAGAGGGTCCTGTGTTTGATTCCAAGCTGGGGCAGGACCTTTCTGTGTGGAGTTTGCATGTTCTCCCCGTGTTTGTGTGGGTTTCCTCTGGGTCCTCCGGTTTCCCTCACCATCAAAAAAAACCATGTATATAAGTCTGTCTCCAGTCAGTATCCTTGACCAAGGTATTGGCTTAGAATCTGGAGTTGGTCCCCAGGCGCTGCACCGTGGGACTGCTGCTCCTCAGGAACTGGTTAAATGCAGAGAACACATTTTACTGTACGCTGTGTGTGAACAATTAAGTACTTTCACCTTTACCCTTTTGATGCCACATCACATGTGAAGTATTTCCAGAGTGCATCTTTCACAGCAAACACACTAATTATGTATGACACAAAATAGTGCTTTGTGTTGCCTGCAAAGCATTTATCACAAAAAATACAGTCCTGGCTTTATAAAGTGTATTAACATAATGTGAAAATGTATTATTGTGCACTACATTGCATTAAAAATTGTGTCTTTTAGCATCTTATGGATTCAGATGTGCCCCAGATGCCCTAACAACCAGATTAAACATCTCCTGCATGCCGCAACCAACTAGCAATACACTGATGACCAAGTAGCCAAACAGCACAGTACAACCAAACATTGCTCAGACAAAAGGCACATTTATATATTTGTCCTAGAGTTTTTACCTTGTCTTTTTTTTTTTTTTTTTTTTTTTTGGCTCACATGCTGAGGAAAATTGCTGTTTTCATGCCACAGTTATCCTCCAGCTATCCTTCCCAACTGCCTCCCAGTCATTAAGGCCTTCTACTGATAAGCAGCTTCTTTCATTCGGTGAGCCCAGCTTGTGTTCCTGTGCCAGGGCAGCGTGATTGAAATATTTTCTCTGCCTCTGAGGTTAATAGAGTTAATGAAGATCAAAGACTCATCACTGGGCAGGATAATTAGTATTCTGTCAGAATGAAAACACACTATGAATAACTGAATAATGACTCCGTCTGTCTATATAAATGACTGTAAGTAAAGATGGACAAGTTGCACAGCTCTCAACAAGTGTGCCTATGTGGCAAGCTAAGACTTATTTAGAGACTTTATTAAAAGGCTTAGAAAATGTAATGAATAATGTGATGAAAAAGACATAATAAAAAGCAAGTTCTGTGAACTCATTAAAGTTTTTTCATTAACATCCATCCTTTGTTACTGTCTAAACACTTTACTTCTTAGCTTTCTTTGGTACATTAGAGGATTTTTATGTCATTTTATAACAATAAGCGGTCAAGTGTGACTTAAAAAAATCATC
>JAQFJA010000006.1:18388283-18404873 GCA_029874485.1 Naso brachycentron
TCCAGTGCACAAACCATCCAGCCTAATCCAAACGAGGATGGGGTTTAACTGGAGCATCCCAGCTTTGTCACACCTCAGGCCCTCCAATTTACCCAGAAAAACGTACCTGTAGGCACTGCAACCAGGAAATATAACTTCCAGGGTCATCACAGTGAATATTTGAGGGAGAGAATAGCCAAAACATTACAAGGTTTAGGGTAAGGGCATGTCATGAGACATGTGTGGTTCTCTTGTAGTTTCATTTGTAGTTTACTTCCTCTTTGTTGAGCAGCACATTGTACAGTTTTGAATATTTTGACCAAACATTTCTAATTTTGGCCAAATGTTTTGCTTATTTGACTGTTTTAGTGTCACGTTAGAGACATGAAAACTGATCAAATCCAAATGTCAGTAAGAGATGTCAGGTGATAATGTTGTCATGATCTCATTTAGTGTCTGTTGCCGTGCAGTGTTAGTGCCAGTTTTGAGAATTTGTTCCAGTCCCATAACTGTGGAGGCCAAAGACAGTTGGATAGAAGAGGAATTGATATGGGGATGTTTTTCCTGTTTCGGCTAACATTCCAACATTCCTACACTGCTACTGGAAAGCTTGTGTGGGAGACAAGAATGTCGAAAAGACAAAGACCCGTTGCTTGCTTTTCTGCAGTTCATAAAAAAATGGAGCTTTTCTCATTCTTGCCTGAAAGTGAGCAATGTGTGATACGTGTGGGTGAATAAGTTAGAACAGTCACTTTCACACATATGACCTCATAGCAACCAGAGGGCCAACAGTGAGACCCACGACTGCCAAGGCCTTAGCAGGTGTTGGTGTTACTTCCGTGCACGTAGTGTGTGCCTGTGTGTGTGCTCCTGTTGGTTTGCATCCATGTATGTGTGCAAATGATTTCTAGGTTGCGGGACAAACAGACCTTATACCGCTGTGAGTGTTAGCGGTCAAGGACGCAGAGTTCTTGAGGTCCTGTGTCTTCTCCATCTGTTTGCTCCTCGGTGCAGCCCATGTTGATTTGTGCCTCTGTTGCACCTCAAGAATCAGTGGTGAAGAGTCCAAACATGAGCTCATAGCTCTTGTTCTCAACAGAACTGAACCTGTCATGTTGAAAGGAATAAAACAAGACCTTCAAAGAGACATACATGCTGCATACAAGAGCCTTTTACTGTCAGTATTGGTGTTTCATTGACCGGATGAGCTCTAGAGTTCAAGCTTTCCTGTTCTTCCTTAGAGCTATATATGGTTTTAGCCTCACTTGGCACTATAGATGTTGTACTTAAAGTTTAAAGAGTGTATTTGTCATAACTACCTTTATCTACTGTTGCAAAGAAAAGCTCATGTTTGAAGTTTTTCCCCCTTGTTTGTTAAGATTTAGTAGTTTGCCACAGAAAATACCCTATAATGCCGCCTTGGCTTTAGTGCTTTAACATCTATTGGTGTAGGTTTACACACACACACACACACACACAGAATGTGGAATAAATATAAATTGTTTTGAATAAAGACAAATTCCCTGCTAGCTTCAGTAGTTGGACAGTCCATGTCTATATTCAACTCTAGTGCCCTGTAAGAGACAGCGAGGCCAGAGAAGGTCTGGGATTGTGGCCAACAGCGTTCAGCCAGACACAGCAAGCCACCAGGGAGTTTCCAATCACCTCCCTGCCTCTCCTCTGTCCTCCTTCTGTCGTGAATACACTTAAAGAACTGTGTCTGATGTCTCTAGAATGCAGTGAGTCGGCTAGCTGCTTTCGGTTGGATGTCTCATGATGTTTATTGCATACGAGCCAGATGGAATATTCAGTTGTACATTTTGAGAAGTTGTAGCTAAACAACACAAATTCTGCAAAGCTAATAACTATTATTGTATATTCTAAAGGTGTTATAGAATTAATTTCAAATGTGATATTATGCTGTATTAAAGGCTTCATATTAAACTCATAATTTGAGGTTTCATGGTTGCTTTTGCCCGTAATGGCAGCATCTGCCCTCACTAGGTTTCTCAAAGAACTACAATTTTGGAAAGACAGCAAAGTCATATATGCTGCACTAATACAGGATAATGACTTCCTCCTCAAGCAGGAAATGATGCAAATGGACTGGGAAATGAAATAATCGGATATCCCTATTGAGTCCATGTGAACGGATGATGACACTGGCTGTTACCTGGCAAGTGCACTGCCCGCCTTTCCTCATAATACCCTGTCCCTTTGCAACCCTGAACTTATCCAAACAATTCCCGGACAAGCTGTAGGCGTGAATGGTCCAGTGTGTAAGATCTTGGGGTAACTGTTGTCGGAATATGGCAAAATCCTGTCTAATATACATGTAATTAGTGTGTAATCATCTAAAAAAGGATTGTTTTTATTACCTCTCCACAAAGTCTGCCATATTGCACCACCATGTTTCTAAAAAAAAGCCAAGAATGGACAAAAAATACAGTCAACTCGTTCGACAATATAGACAAATATATTTTCTTGAAATACTTATCCCCGGAGTGTAGCTGCTTCATACTCTTTTCAGCTTGCCTCGCTGTCTTATTTGTAGTCGATTTTGTGAATATATTTAAGTACATGTAGTACTGATACCACTGAAAAAACAGTCAACATTGTGGAGGTGTCCTTCTCCACCTCGCCTAAACTAAACAGAGTGTTTCCAGTATGTAAGAATGCACCTGAAGTGTTCAGTCGCCTGTTGTGTTCTACCTGTTTGAAAGGGCAACTGTGTGAACAATGTCCGAGTCTGATTCACTAGAAATCGTCTGGAGTTCAAATGAGAAAACCACTAAGGAGTCACAGCACTGCAATTACTGACAATGTGACTCAGGAGTGATGCACCAGGGGTTTGGATTGTTAAGTGGCTGACCGTAATGGATGTTTGTAAATTTTAAGTGTTCCAAATATTTTTGTCTTTTGCTTTTCCAGGTTTACATAATCAAAGTGTCCTGGAGCGATGGCAGCACAGAAATTATCTACAGGCGCTACAGCAAGTTCTTCGACCTCCAGGTGGGTGTGTTACTGTGTCTTGGCATGTGGTTTTCTTTTTCTACTGTTACTGGGTTTGCAGTTCCATGTTTTAGGGGGCAAGGAGTGTGACAGGTTATAACGTTAACACCATCTAACACAGCATGGGTCAGGAAGTGAATGGAAGCACTCTGTCCTTCTATAGACCTACTGCTCATATCCAAGCTCTCCCTGCTCCACCCGTATGACTCTGGTAATTATACTGTGCAAGAGGAGAAGGAAAATGTCCAAATGAGGTTAATAGAGGACGGAGATGAATGCGACGACCACACTGATGACCACAGAAATGTCTGAATCATCCTTGAACGTCACGCTGGCTGTGTGTGTTGCAAATGGAGGGAATCTCATTAGCATCCTAGTTTCTCTTCCTCTTTGGAGGGTAATGGATCTGGGTTGTGGTCACGTCTGAGCTTACAGAGCATGGACTCCAGGAAAGCCAGCGAGGCAGCCGCTTTTAATGAGCACGCAGTCGATTTAAGCAAAGCATACTGTCAACCCTAATTGGATTAAATTCCTTTAATTGATTAGGATGTTCAAAACATGAGCAGTGAAGTAAAGAATTGAAGTGTTTCACAGAGGTTTTTCTGAGTCCGCATTATTAATGTTAATGAGAAGAATGCAAATTATTTAATTTCTAATTTAATTAGTTCGATTTAAGCCTACAAAAGCTGCTAAGAGCCTCAGCTCCAGGGCCCCATCGAAATAGAATTTTTGAGGCTGATGCCGATATTAGGGAGCAAGAAAATTCATCTGACATATTGGTCAAATTGTATGCATCAGGGCATGATTAATCGCAAATTAATAACTTTTTTTTTTTAGCTCTATGTGTACTTTAAGGTATGCTTTTCAATTTACCCTTATCAACACAAGAATGGCCAAATATGCTTGCATTATGCAAATGTATGCTTGTTGTTATTGCATCAGTCCAAAACAATGACAAATGTATTTTGTTCGAACATACATGTTTAGTCTGTTGTGATCAGGGCTCGATTTCTCATGTCTGTTGTTGTTGCTATAAATGCAACTAGAGCTTCTCCAGTCTCGTCTCCGTATTTTATTGACTGTTAGTCGTGAGTGTCATATTAAACATTCACCCAACATTTGGGAGTCAGACCACACTAAAATAGTGTTCCAGTATAATACAGACTACAACATGGTGTCAGAAAACAGAGCACGGAGTGATTTAAGCAAGGAACAATGTGCTAACGGAGCTAGCCTGGAAGCTAACAGCTGACGGCAACCAACCAGTGTGAACATGGTGCAGTTCAAGCTGCTATCATCGCTAATACTCACTGGTAACCTTGTAACAGTGTCCCAGTATAATACTGACTCCAACAAATACTGTCCAGAATACTTACTCCTCCACTTAAGTTGTCTTGTCGCACGTTAAAAAAATTAAGTGTTAAAAGGAATTTGCATTAATGCGTTACTATTGTGTAAACTTTTCACAGCCCTTGTATAGAAATCGACTGAGTGTGGTTATCATACACTTGTGACAAAAATATTTAATAAAAGCAAGATATCGTACATTTAGCAAACTTCATTCCAAACATCAGTATACTTAACAGTAAACACTGATTAGTTATTAAATAATGGACCGCCCTCTTCTGGACAAACTCCTGAATAACACCATTTTAAATCATAATTCCAGCATTTTTTCCAGCCTAAACAAACACTTGTAATATTGGTGTATATCGGAGAACACATAGGCCATTTTAAATCAGTAGTCTAAGCATTTTTTCTGGCGTAAAAAAATGCTTTGATCTTAACAGTGCACCGGTAGACATGGAGTAAATATCTTGTATATGTTAAACATTATCTCACAGTACTAATGTAATCTAAAATTAGTATCACAATAAATTCCCACATGTATCTCTCAATGCTGAGGGCTATTTTTATATGGTCTTCTCTAATAATTACTGTATGCTCAGTTTAACAATAATCTTAACTAAGACAAACTGAATTGCCCTTTTAACTCATCCTAATATGCATTTGATTTTTTTCAAGTCGACAGAATTTCTCCTCTATTCTAATACAACTCAGATTGCACGTAGAGGGAATAATATTTGCCAGATGCTGGGACTTGAGATATTCAAATATGTTGGACTTTCCTGGGAAAAAAAAGCAATAACATACTGGAGACTCAGAGCCATGGAAGTGGTTTACTTGTGATGTTCTGGCTGAAGAAAAAGGCTTTTTAGACTCTCTCCAACACTGAGTGGTGTGACTAAATTAAAGGAGGAGATTAGGAGCCTTCAAATATTAACGAAAGGGGAGCTTTCTTTCTGCTGTAGGCCTGAAATTGAGTTCTGAAAGCCAGACATCTCAGCGCCAAATGAAGTAATTGCTGTATCAGAATTAACATCTTTCTGTTGCCTTTTTGAAATATCCACAAATATTACTGAAACACATAGTCAAGTGTCACTAATCAGATGTTTAATAATTTTATTTCACACCTATTTAATCCATTCTTTGGCGTATTACCAGCCTAAATTACTAGTGACACCACTTAAGACCATATGATATTGGATCAGTGGCATTGAAATAGATGAGCATGTGTGAGATTTTTATGCAGGGGCTTTCCACGCTCTTATTTACCACCGCCGTGCCATTCAGCTGCTTCCTGCTGTGCTGACAGCCTGTGGGTGGACTCTCACTGGTGAGGGAGATGTAGATAAACCTATCTGGAAAGATTACAAGCCAGTCTCTTATCTCCTGTTAGGATTGGCATTGACATACTGTAAGCCACCTTGAGGTGTTGGAATTTCTTATAAAAAAGTGACAAGGTGGAATCCTCAAAATCTCAGAGATGGATTAAAGGGATAAAGGGGTTGAACTTATTTTATGTGTATTTTGTTGGATTTACCAGTCACACTGTGGACTGTGACGAGGGTTAAGGCGGTGGTCTGACATCATCAGGTGTCATTGCATGTCACCAGCCAGGACAGTGACATATAGCTGAATCATTTTGCTCCTCTCATCAGCATTTCTTCATTTCCTGTTTTCCTCCTTTGCATTTTTATTTGTTTTCCTTCTGCTCTGGTCTTCTTACATTCTGTGGCTTGATGCTGTTGTTCTGTTGTGTGTGGTTCATATTAATTAAAAAAGATGACACTGTAAATAAAATTACCCTTGAAGTGTCCCTGATTATTTTGAAACTTCAGAGTCAGACAGGAAGTGTTATTCACCACATCCTGTCAACACAACTGGCCAAAGCAGGTGGTATCTTGGCAACATGTGTTTTCTGCGCGATAACTGACCACAGACAGTGTTTACTCACACAGTATGACTTCAGTATGATTTCAACATTCATTAAGGGAAATTGCACTCCTGTTTGAGTCCTTATGTACGTATTTCTGTTTGGATTTTACATAATTATCCATGTTTCCTCAACCTTATGCCAAACAGAAAAACACATGAACTTGGGTCTCATTAGATAATTATAATCTTAATGCTTGTTTGCATTCCTTTACCTTTTATGCAAGTTGTTATGTGGCGCTGATTATGGGCTTTGCAAATGTTGAGTTTGGGGACAGAGCTGTTATTCACTGACTTACAGCTGCTGAACGATTGGGAGCTCTGGAGGTGAGAACCAGAGGCAGAGCTTGAACTTCTGGAGGAATAAACACCCTGAGTCACAACAGATTCTGGTTCAATCTGAGACCATTTATGGAAGAATAGCACAAAGTTTATTTTTAAAACTTTTGGGATTTAAAAAGTGGATTTAGCTGGATGTTTGGCTCTAAACACTATTTATCCAGGCTGCCTCTCTCTGCTGTCGCTGGCATGTTGCTGAACAGCAGCTCTCACTTGTTCTTTTGAGGCGATCCTTTAAAGTAGTAAAATAAAATGACAAAAATTGCCCCAAAATGTTGGATTCATTTCTAACCTTTAATTTAAGCCTATATGTAGAGATTTATTTTGCCCATTGATACAATTCAGGTTGTTCCTAGAGGGAATTATTTTCATCTGACATTATTACTTGTCATGGAGTTTTTTGGACTTTGTCGGCAAAAACGCTAATTACCAGATAACGGAAAATCTGATTTCTTGCATTCTGATATAATTTACTTCATTTACTGAGAGTACTTGACCATGAGCCAAGAGAAATATATTTCTCAGGAGATTTTTGAAAAATTTCCGTTTGTCCTTATCCACATTTTCTTGCATCACTCCAACCAGAATTTCTAGAAGCTTCCCCTAGAAAGAAATTAGTGGTTTAGTTTCCATTGTTGCATACTAGGAAGGACTTCAAGGTGAGACAGAATTATTGCCTGCACTTATGCATAAATGTATGTAAAGCACACTGTGTGTTTAGCCCTGCATACTGTGTTGAATACTGAGAAAGTCAATTAAGCAATTGGCTCTCTGTCATAAAACCTGTGGGCGTTTTTTCCTAACTCTATTTCTTTGTTAAATTGTGAACTAAATGAGTTGATCTATTGCTGTAGACTGATGGAAAGTGCAGAGACTTTTTTGCCATTGGGGTTATTCTAGTGGCTTTGCATTTTTTATTTTCCATGTCACTAAGAACAGTTTCCATGCTGCACACGTGTTCACTCAGCTTCACAAGCTTAGTGATCCTGCATTCCCAGTCACTGGATACAGGATGCACTTCAACTTAAAAGCTGTAGGAAAAAAAACAGTACATCAGTGCTTGCACAGCTGTCATACTTTTTGCAGTAATCCAGCAAATTAATTAATTTATTTTTCTTAGAGCAATGCAGCTGCTTTCTATGCCCATTTTATGAAACAACAGCAGTGTGCTGATTTCTGTCTTGGGCACAATGCAGCTGCACAGTAATGGACAAAATGATAATCACAGTTATTTGATCAATATTAAAATCATGAAACTTCCCAAATATTAAAACGGCAGAGCAATGCCTTCCCTTATAATTACACCCCCTGAGGCGTTGCTGTTATGGATGTCCAAGTTGATGCTGGAAAAGTAAAGAATAGTCTGAAAGATGGCCTCGTAGCTACTTGCTGTCATTGTGCTATTGTGATTGGGATTGGCCACCATGATTTGCAGTTGTCTGTCCAATGAATAGCACAGTCATGTTTCAGGAAAATGGCTTATTGTTGCTGGCAGTTTGACAGTCGACAGGCAGAAATGAACCCACTTGCTATTCCTGTCACATGCATGTCTCCACTTAAGTGGCAAGAATCCAAACAAAAATTGATTGAGTGTATATCCAGTGGAGCAATAAAATGCTATAAGAAGTAAGATTGGGAAGTTGTGCTTCACATCATGTGATGGACTGGTGGACAAGGAGATGGTGGGAGGGGGGGTTGTTTGACACCACCAAATAGTTTCAGATGCCTCTGGAGAAATTAAGATCAAAAATATATGTGATTTATGTCAGTCTTTTCAGTTTGGTGTTAGCCAACCAAAACAGTTAAAAAAAACCTCCTAACTAAGGAATTAGAGGACAGTATTGAAGAAGTCCAAATTTTATTTCAGTCGACTTTCTCCACATGATAATGCAAAAAAAAACTTTGAACTGTTGCGGTCATCAAGGTAGGATTGTCTAGGTTATATGTATTGTGAGATGAGCGGCAGTGCATCTCCAGCAGATAAGCTTATAGCTGTTAGTTGTTGATGTTGTTATTGATGAGTCATAGCTGTGGTGCATGACTTAAACACTGTGCCGTGTTGGGAACTAAAGCAGCTGACCTATCAAGAGCAAGAAGCTGAGACAAAAGTGACTGTAGAGCCAAATATTTGACTACAGTCAACAGTGTGGAAATACCCATAGTAGATATAATTATTCAAACATACCTTTAATGAGAATTGATCTTTGTTATCTGGGGAAAAAATATGATAATCGGCAAAGGGTTTTAAATGACCTCAGTCAGTGTTTTATGAACTGTGTGAAAGATTCGGAGGTCTGCCGAGATGGGCTTGTTGCAAATAGAGCAGCCATTGTTCTCTGGTGTTTTATATTCTCATAGAAGAGAGTCTTGGGCATCTCAGACCTTCTTTATGGGGCCTCTATTTAATGCCTCATGATGTGATTAAGGCCAACATGGACTAGACAAATTATAGCCCCTTGGAAGATTACGTTGGTCTCTGAATCAGCAAGAATTTGGGGAATGAAATAAGTGTTTAAAAGTTTATATCTTTACTGGGCAAATTAACAGACTGGGAATGTGACAATGGAAAAGTTTGTGTTTGTCTTTACATACCTGCACTGACTGTATGTGTACTTCATGTCTTTTTTTCATTGTTTTATTTTTAAGTACTGTCATCCTGATGGAATAATCAGATGATGAAGAGGATCTGTGCTGTAAATCCTTGTGACAGTTTATATTTAAAGCGTTTTCATTCTTTGCATTGTTAATTTCCCTGACAGGTTAAAGCTTTGCTGAATATCATCTTATTAGGAAATCTAGTTGATGAGTGGTTACTGAGAAAACTTTCTATCTCTGTAGGTAACCAATCTATATGGTACTAATGCTGCATACATTTCCTTCTTTTTAAATTTTTGCAGGACACAATTGACAGTAACAAACTTTGGAACAGCCGTGGAAAGTCAAGTTGAGCTTGACCTGGTCCTCCTTGGCCTGTCCTCCTCCTGCCTGTAGAGCATGAATATTTGATGTTAGGGCCATGATGTAACTGGTATTTTGAAGAGACATCTTTACTCTCTCCAGATGCCTTTTCTTGTTTGAGTGGGTCTGATTACAGAGCCGATACAAGGTTTAGAGTAGACACAAAGACTGGGTGTGTCTGCACTCACGGTCAGACACATGGGAACAATTACAGTGTGGGGGGTATTGGCGCTCTCTCTGCCTGTCTCTTTGCTCGTGCTGTCTGCTTAATAGAGGTGCACTGTCAGCGATGAAGCGTCTGACTCCTAACCAAGCAGACTGTTTCTTTCTAAGCTTAGTGCTTTTTGTTTTGTCCTCCTCCTAAATTCCTTTTGTGGCATCTGCTGTAAGTCAGACTGAGGTAGACTGACTCATCTCTTGACTCGCTTTGATTTTGTAGCATTCCGGACTCATGGCTTAGTTTTCTGCCTGCTTCTTTTCATTATTTTTTGTTTAAGAGGAAGAATTGATTATTATAGAGCCCTATGATTTCCTTAACGCAGAAAACAGTTTTGTGGAATACAACAATAAAAGTGGAATCCATTGTAGAACGTGGAATATCTTGGAAATTGCCAAAATGTGGATGCAGTTTATAAAAATCAGGGATTTCCCTGCCAGTATATGCATGTTTTTTTGGCACGTAAGCTGAATGAACAACAAAAAAACAAAAACAAACAGCAGATGCAGGTACGAGGTCGTTGGACAAACTTTATGATGACAAAACGTGCTTATACTGTAAAACTCAGAGTATAGAATAATCTGAACGAATAATGTCAGAGCAAATGAGAAGTCAGTATATTGCAGCCCTTTTGGTGGAAGGAAAGGTTGAGTTAAAGCAAGCAAAGAGTTTATTTTAATTGGCATGCTTGAAGGTTTAGGGCTTGCACAGCAGATAAGAGTGTTACAATAAAATGAGATTGTGTGGCAACCTTTTATACAGAATAAGGCCGTCGCACAAAATGTTCAACGTGAAACAAATTCACAATTAGACGCTTAAGATATGAGCTAGAGTTCGTGAGGGACTAAGATGAGTTGAAGAAAACGAAAGGCCGACAGTCTAAATGTACTGATGGAGACCTATAACCTCTCAGTCACCTGTAAAACATATTTCTTCCACTATGATTGAACATATATCACGCTTCTTCCGTTTTTCTGCCCGGTTCTTTTCCATCCAGATGTCTGCAGTTATTCAGGAGATGTCAGACTTAAGAATCTTTGCCAGTGTGGCATTGGTTTCATGTCAGACTGCTGTTACAGTTCACTTGAAAACGTTTTTATACAATTTTTTGTATTATTATTAGTGTTTATCCATAGGTGACAGGTAATGCAGTTGTACCTTAGCTGTCATCATTCATTCCATCAGTCTCTCTGTCTGTCTTGGTTGGGATCACAGTGGACTGAGGGAAGACTGTCCAAAAGTTATTGCATCTATGTTGACCCTACCTACTTAAGTGATTTGAGGCTGTTTAAACATTATGTCACTCATTGTTTTATGGAAACAACACCTATTTGGCTCTAGACTAAACTCGGGCAGTCCATAGAAAATAATGGAAAGTGCTATTTGGCACAGGTCTCTACTTTTACCACAACCTGTCCATCATCTCACCTTATCTTTCACCTTCCTCCCTCTTTCTTGTTAGTTTTGGCTCAATCCAAGTAATTGTTCCCTTCAAATTTGCCGGAGGTCATTGTTTGACAAGTTTTACTTAATTTATAATGTTTGAAAACTTACTGTGAAAGCTGATTGACGCTGGAAAACAACATGGCAAGATAACATTCAATAGCTGTATCATTGAAATTTTGTATCACAGATTTCCAGCAATGATCTTTAAAGACTAATCAAAGCTTGCATCCAAAATAAAATCTTAGCTGATGAAACGCAGCGCTCTATCCTCTCCTCAGTGATGCACATGGTTCATTTTTCATGACCCACATGTGTAAAATTAGATTTCAGCGTAGGTAGCTCAGAGGAGGCCCATCTGTGATGTAATAGTTTATGTTTACAGTACATTTTTGTATTATGTTTAATTGCCAATCTAGATGCATTTAAATGTCAAATACAGGATAAGTGTGACCACCATGCCAAGTACAAAATCTTACAGAACATATCAAAAGACTTTGTCTTTGTTGAATGATCTAAGCAGAGAAATTATGCACACGTACACTTACTGGGGTTGTCCAAAAAATCGATGCTCAGATACTAATCGATGAAAAAGCAGTTTGACATTAAACAGAACACAGTCAGAAATTTTATCATGTTTATTATTTGATAGCTCTGTCTCTGATTTCAGTTGAAGCTTATCTAACGTTGGAGCACCTGCAAATGTGGAAGTCCACATGCGGAGTATTTGCCCAGCTTCACTCATTTGCTAATATTTACACTGGTGACACCAAAGTACTGTGTCTGTCAGCAGTAGGTAAAATGGCCCAGTACTTCATGCTGATGTCTTAGATTAGAAACATTATCTCAAAATTGAGAGAATGTGAACTTGTTTGTCCTCTATTAGGTAATAATTTTAAGTGCACAAAATGTCATTTTTGGCTGAAAGCCTGGAACCAAAAAATTAAAAAAATCCCAGATCAAAGTATCTGTAACTGGATGTCCTGATTAGGGCTGGGCAATAAATCAATATTGTATTGTATCGTAATATGAGACAAGATATCATGACAGATTTTGGATATTGTATCGTGATAAGTTTTGTCTTTTCCTGATTGAAAAGGCTCCATTACAGTAAATTGATGTGATTTTCTGAACTTACCAGATTGTTTTTGCTGTTCATGTATTTACTTTTACCCACTTAATCCACATTACTGATGATTATTCATCAAAAAATGTCAGTGGGTTAATATTTTGTGATATCACCAATAGTCATACGTACAATACTGTCTCATTATTGAGGTATTCGGTCAAAAATATCGTGATAATTACTCACTTTGTCACCTTAGCTGCTCCCATCCCTTAGAATGCGCAAGCTGTCAGTCACAATGTAGTTTTGCCTCAAATACCATACAAGGATCCAAAAAGAGTGCATTTGGAGTTCACTGGTCAGTATGGCCAGGTGTCATTTTATTGGCCACGGCTGCATGAAGAATTGATGACATGTGCAGGCACTAATACACAAGCACAACATTTATTTCCACAAAAAACATGTAAACTACCATACTTGTGAAACCGTATTGCTTTCAAATCATGAACAAGGGAGACGTTTTTTGCCGAAAATGGTGGAATATAACCTAATATATTGTGCAAAAGTTGAAGCAGTTCCAAAAGAAGAACTCTCAAGACAGAATTAGACAAGAGAAAGGAAACAATGATCAAGAGAAACTTAATAAGGAATCACTGCTCTCTGGCTTCTCTCCTTTAAAAATTGTGGAAACAGAAATGTTCCACTATGTCAGTGGGGCTTTCTGCTTACAGCCCCTTTGCTGCAGCAGCATATGAAGTAGAGGGAAAAACCATACCATCTGCTCAGGACATTCCTAATCATTGGCAGGCCTGACTTTATTGGCCAAATTCCTTGTAGGAACTGCTGATTTGTAAAAATGAGAAGCCTTCCTCTCCAGCCTCAGCTATCCTGTTGTGTTGTAACGCGAAGTGTATGTTTATGCTTTAATGCTTTGTGCGTTAATACGTTTAATTGCCGTGTTTCAGATGGAATTGCTGGACAAATTCCCGGTGGAAGGAGGCCAGAAAGACCCCAAGCGGAGGATCATTCCATTCTTACCAGGTAAAAGTTAAGCACACATGTGGCCAAGGCCTTTTTATGTGCATTCCTCTAGAAAACACGCACAACAGTGGCTTGTTTGAAATATAAAAAAAACAAGAACTGTTTTGATATTTATATTATATATAAGTAATATCAAGAAAAATGCCAAACATTTGCTGCTTCTCACTGCTTCTGAGATGTGAGGCTTTGCCGCTGTCTCTTACATTACTACCTTTTGGGGATTTTGACTGTTGCTTGGACAGATTAAGCAAACTGAAGGAGTCATTTTAATTTAAGAAATTGTAAATTTGATTTTTTTTAATTGTTTTGTGAAATTTAATAGACTAAAAATTCAATAAAGTGATCAAAAAAATAATAACACTGATTGTTAATGGCAGCCTTGTTTTGATAAGATGCCAGAATATGCACCAAGCATTACACAAAGGACAGTGAGTTCATAAATTATTTTTAATCAAATATTTTAATCATTTTGTACTGCCCCGTCTTTATCCCATTAATGCTCTCTTTGACTTCTCCATAGAAACTTATTGGGTAAAACTGTAGACAGCAGTGACTCGGGAAAGCATCATAATTTGAACTCAAAAGAACCAACCAGAACAATCTACTCAAACCCTAATTGGTCACAAGCCCACTATTTGTGTCAACTAAGAATGTTTTTCCATCTACTCTTTAAACATTTAGCTGACTCAGCTAATCTCTAAGCATTTAGTCCATAAACACATTAAGCAATTATACACATTTGTAGTGGAGCATTTTTGTGAAACCTTAAATATTTGCCATTTCGACACACGAATACTCCATTTTCAATCATAAAACCCAAAAGGTTGCAATACGTAACACTTATTGTGAGCAGCTAAGCTGTCAGCTTAGCTGCACTTTTGTCGTTGCTGAATCATCATCTTGTGTAAAACCTGAGTGGCCAAAATGATATTTAGTTCCTTTTGGTTTGCGGTAGTGCAAGTGGCAATGAAGTTTGTTTTGGAATAAGGGCTTTGGGTGTGCTCGATGAACTTTGGAGATCGTTTTGGATTCAGATACTGCTGAAAGTAATCCTTTATGAGAGTCTGGAAGGAAGCCTCACCCAAAGACCCCACCCACATCTCCCCTACCAGGCTTGGGACGAGTGGGGAATAGTTTTTTTTTTTTTTTTTTTTTCTGGCCTCCAGGTCTGGAACTCATTGAGAGAATACACACAAAGGAACACACACTCTCTCAGAATGTTTGATGAACTCTGAGTGGGAGGAGGGGAATGGGGTAAGACAGCAAGGAAACAGAAAAACACTTCTTCATACTACCCCCTTCTATCCTTGCATACATTCAGAAAAACAGAGCGGTGATACTATTACATACCCCTTCCTTCTTGCCTTTACCATGAAATTAAAGATTTCTCTGAATTTTTTGTCTACTTCCTATAAAGGATCTTGGCTTTCTCTTGACCTGATCAGCCCTCTTTGAGGTGGATTCCAAGCTAACGTTTTCCTGATTTGCAGGAGAATTTTCCTGACAGCCAAGAAAAAAATCTCTCATAGAGCAAAAGTCTGGACTGTGGGCTGAGAATAAAATAAGACCTGGAAGTGGTTTTCCTTTCTCGGTTTGGTCTGTTCAAGGCTTCAAGGTGTTTCTACTTTTTTGGTATCTCCACATCAGCAAAGTGGCTTGTCTGCCTGTGTGCGTAGTGCAGAATATCTGCTGCATTTATCGCCAGGTGTACTCACCAAAACTTTCCCGTAGCATGAGGTTGACTCTTTCGTTTGAAGAAAGATTGAATTGTGTGTTACGACAGAGTATCTGTCCTTGTTGTGTGAATTCCTCTCTTGTTGCTAAATTCCTTTTAAGAGGTTCACACACGACATTAACATTGGCAAAGTGATAAATGTGATACATTTGCTTTAGATCCCTGAGTGTACTCTTCAAGCTACTGACAGCAGATGAGTCTTTAAAAAGAGCTGATATGTTCTGGCCAAATGTCTAAAGTTTGGGGTTGCTCAATCATCTGGAGAATTAACGATAAAATATCGATTTGATCATTATTCAGCATATTAAAAATGCATATGACAGAGGTATACAGCATGTTTTTCAGCAATTAACTCTTTATTCCAAGAAGAACTTATAGTCCAGCAACAATCCTCTTAGACAAGGCAGTTAAAGTTCAACTGTTAAACTTAAAAAAGGTAAGTGTACGAAACGTAAAAGCAGCTGAGCGTGAGCCTCCAACATTATGATGCTCTTAAGCACAGTTGAGCCTCTTGGAAACAATTTCAACAAACAAACATATCACATGATAATAACTTTATTAAAAACTTTACTGTGGACATTGCGGCTCCCCTGTAGTAAAACTGAGGTGATGGTTGACAAGAGGATGCATAGATGTTAACCACGGTTGGCGACGGATGAAATGTTGCGTTGCTCAAGTTGTACATCACTGGGGGTTGTTGTAATTTTGCACTTTTATACGCCTTCACAGTATTTACAATGAACTTTGTAATTCTTTGGTTTGAAAACTTCACCCTGACCTCTTCATGTTACGTTTAATGCTTACAGTGACCATGACAGCAGCTCAGTAACGTTATATCCGTTTTTTCTGTCTCTTAAAAGCAGTATTGCCCCCCGTCAATAAGATCTCTTATTACTGCCATTTAACTATTAAAAGTATTGCATTGCTTCTAGACTCTCACTAAGCAACACAACCTGTAGGCTGTTTATGTTACGTTACATTTGATTAATAAAACTTTCACTTGATTGACAAAATCCTTAACAACTGTTGATTAATTATGCCCATCCCTGTGATAAGTTAAAACCTACGATGGAATGTGGATCTGTGTGTTTAGGGGCCCTCTATGATAAAAGTACATATTCTTACTCGTATAGAATGTTAATTTGTTATTTGGGTTAAATGTTTTTCTGCTTTTACTCTTAATCACATTGTATGTTGTACATAGTTTTTTCAGCAGCCCTGTTTGGCTGGGGCTCTCTCTGCTCCGCCACTGAAGGATGCCCAGCTTGTTGGGCAGGGCAAATGTGTTTTAAACCCATTCGTCTCAAACCGTTCTGTCTTCTCTTTCATTCTTATCATGTTTCTCTGTTGTCTAAAGGAATCAGTAGCTACCTTGTCTTTTGATTTGGCTTAAGTAGACTTATAACGTGGCATAGGTCATGATTCAAATCTTATAGTAGCAGGTTTCAAATTATTTCGAGACAGGTGCATCTGACAGGTTTGTAAGAGTTAGTCTCATGTAAAATCTCAAGTCGCCTTGAAATT
>JAQFJA010000006.1:18445546-18460300 GCA_029874485.1 Naso brachycentron
TTAATTATAGCTTAATTAATAGCTGTTCATTCTGGTTCGGCAGCTGTCAAAATCTCTCAGCAAAAAACCCCCACTTAATTTGTTGTTAATAAATGTTGACAAATGGAAGAAAATGAAAAAATTACATATCTCTGAAAAAGCTTTAGCACTCACAGTCCACAGGTTCCTGACCAGGCCAAATGATGGATTGTTTGTAGTGTTTTGTGTTGCTTTGACAGACACATATGTTCACATGTACCGTGTCTGTTTTATGCAGAATGTGAGGCGGCGCTAACAGTGAACTCTCTACTTCCCCTCCCTCTCTTTCTTTATCCCCCATACATCTGTTTTTACTCATATCCTGTTCCCGCACACTCTCCTTTTGTTCTTTTACGGTTTAACCTTTTACTCTTTTGCTGATTGTTTTTCACTATCTCTCTTTAATTCTTTTGCTTAACTGTCCTTCCTACACTCTTTCTCATATTCTCATCCTTTCTGTACTTGATTGCTCCCTTTTTCATCAATGTTACCCTTCCAATGACCTCATACCGCCTCTCTCTCTTCCCTGTTATCCTCATTTGCCGTCATCTCCATCCAAATCTTAATGTGACACCTCTGCATCATTCCTACCTCTGTTGCATTCCTCTGTCACCATCCTTGTCCTCCCTCTGTCTCACTGTCCCCCTCTCTCTGCAGGGTAAAGTGGCTCAGACAGCTTGTATGTCAGCCTGCAAACATCTGTCCACGTCACTAATGCAGATGCTGCTGGACACAGAGCTCAAACAGATCAGCATGGGGGCCATTCAACAATTCAATTTAGATGTCATTCAGTGCGAATGTAAGTGAAATAAAATGCTCTTTCATTTTTATTAATGTTGTTTTATAATGTTACATCTACAGGGCTAGAAAGTCTTTCACTAAACTCTCAAAACTGGTTTCAACAGGTAACACTGAGTACAGTGCACTATCGCTTCATTGAGTTACTTTGCAGAGTAGCAATCAGCTTTATTACAAAGAATATTACAAAGCAATTTGTTAACCAGCACATTACAAAGAATGTTGTTTTTCTTCCTTCAGTCTTCCATCAGCTTAACTCTCCTGCTATCCTCTGTGCCAAAATCTCTTCAAATGACATCATCAACGTCATTCAAATGACACATTTGACATCATTTGAGGAGATTTTTGCCTGCCTGCTCTGAACTACATCTTTGCTCACCAGGTGGCCAGCCGCCATGTTGCTTTAAGATGAATTTTAGACTCTGGTGAGCCAAAACACCCCTTCTTATTGAAAACTGCACTATATTAAATAAAGGAATATTTCAATGTGACAGATAACAACTGTTTTTTGTCATTACCACACGTAGGGAAGAATGGGAGCCTTTAGTACAAGTCTTTCTACTGATCTGTGCAGTGTCAACCTGGGACTCTCAGCTGCCCTGGCACAACGCAACACTTAAAAAAAAAACGCTGGACAAAAGCACTAAAACTGACGTAAATTGCTAATATCACAACACAATATAACAATGTCTATGTGATTACTCAGCAGCTTTTAGAAATACAAGCATTTGCAACGCCACTCGTCTGTCAGTAGACTAGCGAAGCATCGCAAAGCTACAGCCACGGCTTGAGTGGCTGTCTCTGGCTGTGACAGACCATAGCCCCACTGTTAACAGTCAGCTCCGGGACTTCGGTTGTACCAAATCAGATGCCACTCAATGAAAATGTATATCATTTGAAGCAAAAAATGTCTAATTGTCTGTTTCCACGATGCATGGTGGGTCAGAAAGTAATTCCATCCATTTAATTATTTCACAGCTTGTAGAAAAATAAAGATAGCCACAACACTCTTGCTTGCACTATTGCTGTGCTTTGTACACTAATCTGTGTTTGCTACCCGCAGCTCGTGTGCAATGCATCCTGGTACCTGCAGGCACTGCAAGAACAGCTGTGTGAGCAGGACAAATTCAGCTTTCTCTGTCAGTATAGCACAAAGTGAGGAATTTATCGCTCCAGTTAACTAAAATTACCATCAACATTAATTGGAGTTCTCCTTTAACATTTAAAATAATCTATAATTTGGAATTGTAAGAGTCATTTAACTCTTTCCAGCACTCACTGATCCTGTTGGACAAAGCATGTTGCTGAATTGGCCTTGATGATGGAGTTGTTTGTTTTGGCCGTGTAGGCCTCAGGCAGAGCTGACCAGAGCTTCTAAAGGCTCATTTATGCTCCCTTTACATGCGAAAACAGATTTGTATGTTTTAAACAATATAACCATCACTGCCCTCATACTACCATGTGTACCTTACGTTGGGATGGATGTTATGCAATACATCCAGTAGAGGGCGACTCTCAGCGAACAAACTGGTGTCACACGGACCTCCACTTCTTCGCTGCTGTCCAGCTAACATTCATTTCCCCTTTCGATCTCTTCCTTCCCAGCTGTTCTGTTGGAGTTGTCTGTCCCTGTGCCAGGCAAGGTAACATCATAAATATGTCTGTAATCACGTACCAACTAGCACAGTCTTTCCTCAAAAAGCATTTTTCCAAACTGTTCTTTTTCATTGTGTGTTGCTGGTCTTTCATGAACTATAGGCTACACCGCCCGACATTGCTCCCAAGATTTCCAGGGTCCGTAGGCTTCCAGGAAACGGACAGAAATACAGACGAAATGAATACAGAGTACAGACAGAAAGTTCTGACCGTGTTCATGTCCGTATCTAATGTGGAGCATAAATGAGCCTTAACTGTGTTGCTGGTTGACATGCTGCATCATGTTTGTGTGCCTTTTAACTGTATCGGCACATTGTTTCATCTTGTCAGGAATCTTCTCACTATGGAGTTATATTTGTGCCAGCTTAGTGAGCGAGCAGTGGGGAACTCTTGCGAGCACATCCTTATATTTTGAACGGAAAATTTTCATCTGAGCAAACAAAAATTTGTCCTGTTAGCGTTCAACTCTGCCTACATGCTCGCTCAATCTCTGCTGTGTGTGCTGGCAAGCACCTGCACGCTCGCACACAGCATCTTTCTTCTCTCAGTATCTCATCTGCACTCTAAATTCAGCCTGAATGCTCACTCGAGGTGGCACAGACTAATTATAATGAAGCCAAATCACTGTCATTCATTGAGAGTATAATATCTCTGCTAGCACAAGCTGAAATAAGTTCCGCATGTGCGCAAATGAGATCTGAGCACAGAGAACATTGTTTGAGTGCGTGCAATTGAGATCCGCGCGAGCGTAAATCCAAAAATCCAGATTCAAGAGCACAGAACCATACTTGAGAGCCGAACAACTCTGCTTGCGAATCATGTTTTGAGTGGGCCCAGAATCTGAACAATTTCTGTCACTGCCCCTCTGCTCGTGACTTTCACCTGCTCGCTCACGAGTGGTTTTTCTTTTTGACAGAAGTGGGCAGACCCAGTAGCCGTAGTATCTCTAATTAACTGTTTATCTCACTGTCTTTTTTGATTGGCCATTTGCCTTGATATCTGTGTAAGGATGGAAGGAGCTGCCTGATAACATACGATCAGCATAGTTTACACCAGCTCATAATCAATATTTAGTTCAGAAAAAGCTATCACAGCATAGCATGATTTTCAGTTATTAATATGCTGTTGTTAGTGTGAACTGGTTGAATATTTAGATAAATGATAGACACGTCTATGCTTGTCAAATCTCTTTTGACTTCAGTCGAATTGGGGGAAAAAAGCCACACTGCAAGAGGCAACGCGTACTGCTGTCTGTTGGTTTTTATCCTTATTAGTCTACTTTTCAAGGTTTAGACCTATATACTGTAAATTTTTTCAGAGAAACATTTAGGTTAATGCAAGTAAATACATCGAAAAATGATTATTTTGTAACTTATACATAAGCATGAAACAAACAAAGCTAAAGAAAAGAATCACAAAAATAAAAATAGGAAGAAAAGCCTAAGAAATGTCCGATTTATTCTTATTCAAGTTCATTTTTGCAAATCTTCTAAGAAAATACAAAACAAAAAAGAAATATTTAAATAGGCTACATCTGAAATACGTGGGTAAATTATGTCTAATAAAACATAATTACTAAATACTGGCTCGTGGCACAATAACCGTGGCACAATAACCGTCAAGCATATATATATGTAGAACATTCTGTCTTCTTTGATTTCTAAGCAGCACATTTACAGTGTAGGATGTCTGTTTAAGATTTGACCAAGTAATGACTGTGAGAAGGGGTTTGAATTTCAGTTGCTGCAATTGGGCAGTATGAAACATCTTAAGAAGTATCTCAGCTGCTGCTGCTGCAACTGTTGATCATTTGGATTGTCAGCCAATTAGTAGATAGCAGATATATATATACATACATACATATATTGCAATTTTTTTCACCTTTTTTGACTGCAAATCATTTTTTCCAAAATAAAACTTTGTCAACATCATCTGTTTCATCAAATAAGATGTAAAGTTGAGTTTGTGTTTGCAAGATTTATAAAGAATTTATGTAATTAATTATTGACACTTGGTGTCTATGAATCGATACAATATCTTCACAAAAAATATTGCGATATAATGCTGCTGGGGATCTTGTGTTATAACAGACTATCTTTGGTTGGGCTCAGGTGTAAAGGAATGCATAACGTCAGTGAGGCTTCTCAGAAGTAAAGAAGTGTAAATATGCATGTGTATGTGTTTGTGCCTTCACACGTCAATGCAGCGAAACAACTCCAAAGTCCTGGCTTCGAGATAAGCAGCCGAATACTCAGTCCAGACACGCTATGATCAGAAACAGAAAATCAGAAAAAAAATACACATGAATGGAAGCTATGCCAAAAAACACAGAATAAATCCTGACCATGAGAAACTATGTGGGAGGAGTAGCTGTGAGTATATCCAACATAATTAGAACAAGTCATCCAGATGGTCCCACGCCAGCCCACAGCCACACTGACTGATACTGTGTCATGTTGTTTTGTGTACAGTCTTTACGAGCACACATGTGGGACAGACACAAGGCCAGGGGTTCAGACAAGTTTAGAACTGAAACATAAAAAAGGCTGATGACAAAGATTTTATGAAGCTTTCTCCTTTTCCTCTTTTTGTACAGTCACACACATCTCCCACAGTCCAGCACCTAAACTCCAGACACTGTTATCTATGATTCATTTTTAGCTGCCCGTTCATGTTCTCCGCTACATCTGCTTTCCACACCCTCACACACTGCGATGAATAATAAGTTTGACCCCAAACCTCTCACACACGCTGATGGTAACTTCCTGCAAACTGACATCATTCCACATTCATTGCACAGCAGATTTTAATGTCATCATTGCACAACTATCTACAGTAAATAATCACTGACAGCCGTTAGGAGCAGCAGGCATGATAAACATCTAAAACCTTCAGCGCGGCACCAAAAACCCGACCGCGCCCGTCTCTTTTCCCCCCACTAGAGAACACATGCACAATTCCCAGCCGGCCCAGGGTCGAGGAGTTTCATCTCTGCCTCTCTCTAATTGGCCAGAGGTGGCGAGCTCGGGGGAATCCAGACATGCTATTGGCTGAGGGTGGGAATGTAAATAGTTGGCATTCCCTCAGCTGTGGGATGCAGACAGGAAACCGTGGCTCTGAATTTTAATGGAGGCTGCACACACCCTGTTCACTTCTTCTCTCATTTTTCTTTGCCTCGGGATGCTGGATCTCGAAGAAATGTTTGCCAAAGCTCATCCTCAGATATTCATGTTTTACTGGCAGTGATTCTGTCATTAGCTTCTCTTTAGCTGTGCCAAAGTGCACTTACATGTAAACGCTTGAGTTCTCCTTTCTTACCATCATCACTGGACTGAAATTATGTGCATGTGCAGTTGGGAAGCAAAGGGGACTGTAAAAACAGAAGCATGACATTTTTATGATCATTCTAGAAACCTGGCATGTGAACCTCTATTGTTCTTTAGATTACAACACTGTAAAAGGCCCAAGAGGGTGCTTTACAGGTGGACAAAGGTGATCAAATAATCTTGACCCTTTATTCCCCTTTCTCCCAAGTTTTATTAGCTTTGTTCTTTCACTTTTTACCCCAACCCTACTCCATTTCATGCCCACTCTTGCCCACCTGCTCTCCACTTCCAGTCACATGCCACTGTCCTGAACAGGGTACTACTCACCTTCCTGACTTTAATGACTCCATTCAGGTCTTAAAATAGAGTGTCGTTGCAAAACAAGAACAGAGCGAGGAAAATATTTCATCATAAACCAAAGTGCAGAATTGCATAACATTTGCTGGTTATAATAAGGCATTTTTACCTCCATGAGCTGCTGCGCTGTGGGACGAGTCTCTGGGTTTTTATCCAAAGCTTTCTTCAGGAAGTCATTAAAGTCCTGCGACCTTGAGGGAACACAAGTAAACGTTAATCAAAAAGAAGAAGAGCAATGGAGGAAGAGGGAGAGAAGTGATGGAGGGTTGGTTACAACATAAAACTTTTCAACACAGCATATGCAGATATGTGGCATATGTTTGCATTTTGGAATGCAGCTGGGCTTCGTAAAACAAAGCTTTCAACAGGGATGATGAGTCAGCTCCCCATCCCGAATCTCCTTTCAGCACCTGATAACTTTACTTTTGCTCCGCTAGATTTGCTGCAGGCTCATAAAATTGATTGGGGAAAAAGTTACAGTTTGGCACTCGTTTAAGTCCTGCCTGTCTGCTGAGTTGTTGCTGTAATTTTAGCAAGGGCAAAATGGACTGTAGGCGATGAGAGGGAGGACAAAGTGATTTATGGAGTCTTTTAAGTAGATTACAAGACAAAAACGTGCAAAAATGTGGTAACAGGTCAAGAGAAAACAAAATGACCGGATGAGATCTCGACTCGGATTCAGCAAAAAAGTTGTACATACTTGTTTGTTTCCTTTTTTTTCCATTTACTCAAATTTAAGGATAATTCACCCCTGATTCCATTTCCCAGTTTGCACATAAACATACATTTAAGTACCAAAATGCAACATTTGCCTTCAGATTCACTGTCAATGCATCCTCACCATTTATGAGGCTGCTCCAGGGTGGGAGGCTCTGACTTGGCGATCTTCAGCAGCACCCTCATGGGGTTGAGCTCGTGGTGCGGGGGTTCGATCTGGGCGAGCTCGATCAGAGTGATTCCCAGAGACCAGATATCGGCCTTGTAATCATACGGAGCGTCCTTCATAGTCTCACACATCACCACCTCTGGAGCCATCCTGAGAAAACAAAGGAAAAACACTTACAGGGAACATTGCATGGACCCTGACACTGAAACATCAATTAAACTTGAATGTTGCGCAATTATATTTATCTTTAAAAACCTCCTTGAGTGCAGAGCTCTTTCAAAACTATATCTCTGGTCATGCCATTTAGTTTACAATTACTTTAGACTGTAAAAGGATATTTTAACATGACATTAAAAACATCTGACATTAATGTGATGTCATTAAAAAAAAACACAACTGGAGTTATTAATTCAGTTCTCTCTGAGAGGCAGCAGGAAGTGGCTGACAGATGATTTCTGCGGGCGGAGCAGTAGCCTTTGTCTTCTCTCCTACTCACTATTTTGTGTCAACACCGAGCACACTTCTCCGGTCAGCGTGTGTTTGCTGACTGGCTCTAATAACCAAGAGCTTTTATGTTTACTTGAGTGCAAAGAAACAAATGTTTGCAGCCTGTTACTGTTTGACTTGGCTTATCTGTGCTTTCAAGGGAAGATTTATACACCAAATCCATCAGTAATAATCTAATCGCCGTTTTGTAAAACAAGGGTACGATCACGTTTCTGAAGCATTCTGGGGAGGGTATTCCTAATGCACTGATAACCTGTTCTAGTTAATACTTAACTGGCTGTGACCATATTCAGTCAGGGGATGAAAGTATGGGACAAGGTTCACTGTGACAGATGGAATTTTTCAATTTGTTCAGGTATAGAGGAGAGAACTGCACTGTTTTGGCAACAACAGAGGATTAAAGCAGCAAGTTGAGGTATGGGGTTGAGCGTGTTGATACATAACATCTTACTATTTCAAGTATTATGGAAGAGTGGCGGGTTGCAAGAGGTCGGCTCTTAAAACTAATAATCCCCTGCTTATATAACTCATGCAGTGGTGGGTGGTATGTAGTGAGAGATTTTATTACGTGGTTTATTATGCCAACCTTAGTGTCCTTGGCTGTATTAAAGCCTTACATGCGTTTGATAAAATGTTGCAACAATGTGGTAAAATACCTTAATTTGCAAGGTGTGTATCCACCGTATTAAGCAACAAAGACACTCCCATCCGGGAATTTTACAGCCGTTTCTCAATTGCATTGTCGAAAACACTTTTATCCATAACACCCAACCTTTTGTTCCTGAGGTCTTTCTCATTTTAGTGCTCTGAGTGATGTCTTACTCACCAATATGGCGTCCCAATGAAAGAATCTCTTCTTTGTAAGGTTTTGTTGTTTTTTGCAGAAACGCCAAAATCAGCTACAAGAATAAAGACCAACACAAAAAGAAAGAGAGGAAAATGATGACGTGAGATGCTTGAAAGAACTTCCCCAGAAGCAATTCTGCATAGAAGCCAGAAGGCAGTTTTAAAGACTTTCATCTCTTTTTTTTCCCCCCTTTGTAGTAGCTTGTAAAGCTGTCATTGCATTGCGATGAGACACAAAGCCAGAATTTATAACAGTCCCAGTTCCCAAACAAGCTGCCCCCATTTCCTCGACATGACCCTCAGATTACAGGGGTGTTGTTTTCACTTAGGCTAAACACGTTTGTCTCTGTGAGGAAGAATGTCACGTGTGGCCCAGGCAGGGTTGAGAAGTGTTTGGCAGAGGCCTGAGGATTTTACTCACAGGGCAGGCAGCAGGCTGGCTGCTTCAATTACAAACTGGCATGTTCTATTACGGGGACTTAAGTGACTGTCTGGGTTTTGTAGACTACAATTCAAAAATCTTTGACTTCCCCGGTCAAACATATCATTTGGACTGCTGCAGTCTAAACCTTTGCAGAAAGAACTTCTACTCCCTACAAAGACAACAAATACTACTGCTTTTATTTTACATGGACTGCGAGGACACACATTTTTTTACACAAAGGATGCTTATCCTCAACATCACTTACAGCAAACAGCTGATTTTTGCACTATTTCTCTATCTCTCATTTCTATTTCAATATAAAAAGTATATATTTTTGAATGTTTTTGCACTTGTGCATACAAACACCATCCTAACATGCAATACTGTGCTCTCAGAAAGTGAAATTTCTGCTGCTTGCGTCATATTTATGCAATCTAGATTCATATTTTAATTGTCCATTCTATGTATATATCTCTTTACACTTCCTTTTCTATCTGTGCTCTGTCTTGACCTTGTAACGTGCAAATTTCCTTGATGCACAAGATCAGTAAAGTCTATGACATCTTAACATAATGTGGTTGCATCACACCAATAGGGGTGAACAGTGTGAACCGCCACTCCCATCCCTTTAACTCTGCTGTATCACAGGGTTTAACTCACACTATGTTCCCTTAAAGAACCACCAAGGGTGTGTCTCTCAGGAAGCGTGATATGATTTCTACCCTTTACACCTGAAAGCCCCCATAATGCAACACACCATCATGAGTGCAACTAAAAGAGTGCACAGGAACAGGTGTTTTTGTGTCAAATCGAAAAGAATGGGATTCAGTGTTTAATTTTTATCATTGATACATGCTCACACAGTTTGACTCTAAGTTTCTGAGGTGCTTGAAACTTTTAAAACAGGTCAAATTGCTAAACATATCCACAGGTTACAAAGAGCTGTACTGCATGATGGAACATAACGCCTGACACCCTGTATTGTTAGTGGATATACTACATTTTTGGCTGCCCTTGATCAAAGCTAAATGCTGCCTTCTTTGAATTAATGAGTAGTTAGAAGAGTTTGGAGACTGTAAATGAGTCAGTGTCATGACTTAATGAGTTTAAAGAGGCAACTCCCAGTCATTACATCTAACCGTAGTGGCTTAGGGAAGAATTTCAGGCAATAGAAAAGGACTTTAACATGAAGTCCAAGTCCAACTCAGTGAAAAGAAAAAAAAAAGAAAGAAAAAACAGAAATTATAATTTAACAAATGGACACATAAATCATCTGGAACCAAATCAAACCACATAAATGTGCAGAACACAAATATGAAGCTCTGCGCAGCTTACTCACTTTGTCATGACTGATGGGGTGTAAAGCAACAGATCATTTTTGTTTTGATTCAGAGCTTTATGTCTGAGAATCCAAACGTCAGGTAAAATGAACTGACACTTACATAAAGAAAATTCAAACACCATTTTCCCTTTTCTGGAAATATTGTTTAAATCCAAAACACTGACAGTTGGATTAGTTGGATCCACAACAACAGCTTCTGCAGCTGTGTAATGTGAAGAATGTGAAGACCTCTTCAAAAAGCCAATAAATAAAAACATGCAGAACTTTGGAGAATGCAGTATTCCCACACAACCCTCACTTATGATCCTCCTACAGCGCCACAGGAGGGGCGCAGGGCCTCTGTCTGTCTGTGCGTGTGTGCATGTGTGTGTGTGTGTGTGTGTGTGTGTGTGTGAGAGAAAGAGAGAGCACACATGCACAGCATGAGGAACAACAATCCAGAGACAACCTGCACTGTGCAAAGGAAGCATGCGGGATATTCAGGCATCCGGGACACACATTCTGCGTCTGCATCGGCAGCACGTCTGCTTATTTCTTTGGCACCCATTAAAATAGATTAGAGCAGCCACACAACACGTGGGAGACGGATGTTGGACACAAGTCGGCAGCGATGCAACACTTCAGCTCAGGATGCTTGCTGATTTTTTCGGTGAGTTGCATAGTTCTCTGCCAAAATAGATGGAGAAATAACCTGTTGCCACTCATACTGACGTTACACCAGCTACATTCACTGCAGTTTCAACATTTCCAGTGTGTTTTTCAAAATTAAACCTCTCACAAGCATGTATGTGCAGAGAATCTTTTCATTTAAAGATTTAATTGTGAAGCATTTGAAGGATCTTGATTTGTAAAACAGTATTTGCATTTCAGTATAAATGACAATGTCAACCCAGAGACTCAAGGTAGTCAAGTTTAGTTTTGCTATTTAATTTAGAATGATCAGGGACTTTGGTTGACTCTATCTGACAACACATCATACCAGCATCGTACCTAATGACTTTAAAAGCAGCAAATGACTGGCTTTAACAAATTTTGTTAGTTTATAGCACGAAGAATTGGAAAGTATCATTTCCATGAGGCTGTTCGGTCAGAAAGTGACGGGTCATAGGAAACATAAACTTGGCATTTCATCCTCGCAGCGGATCAAGCTGCAGCTTGCCTCGCACTTCCCCCGCCACCTCTCTCCCTCACACTGCACAGTTTTCTGTCTAAACTAAATATGAATTAAATGCATCACATATAATGACATCAAACACCTTCATATCAAGGTGAATTTTCAAAGGAAAACTATGTAGAAGACCGCAGCACTGCCTGCAGCAGACGCTGCATGTGTGAACAACAACAGAGAGAGATGCAGCAGATCAGCGACACGGGCGTCCTGCAGGGGTCGGCACAAGATGTGTGTCCTGGGCGTTTAGGTTTTCTCCACTAGTGTCATTTTGGTAGGTAATAGTTCTCATTATGAATGAAGGAATGACAAGAGAAAAATTTTATCCAAAATCAGTCTTGTCAAAATCTTAATATGCACACAATACAAAAAGTAAGTAACAGTTACAAATAAGATTAACATAAGAACAGATCTAACTGCATTTTGCTAATCTAGTCTAATATGAATCTAAACACTCACCCAGTTTGATGTCTCCATCCAGCGTGAGGAGGATGTTGCCAGCCTTCAGGTCTCTGTGGATGATCTTCATGCTGTGGAGGTAGGCCAGAGCCTCCAGCATCTGGTGACACACCACCTTAATCTGCGGCTCCGTCAGCCCGCGATCCAACTCTGAAGAGGACAGAAGAAACGGAGGCAGGAGACGGGGGATGGAGGGGTCAAACAAGGGGTAGGAGAGAGAAGTGAGAACAAGAGAGGAATGAAAATGAGAGGAGAGAAAACTAACTGAGAGGGTTCAAAACCCATCACGCACACCTTGCACATTCCGCAGTCGGCGTACCTATAATCACATAAACAAAGTCTCCAGGACTGATCTCATGTGTGAACTCCACAAGAAAGAGCAGCAAAAAGGTAAAGCCAGGATGATATCAGTGACGTCTCTCTGACAGTGTTGCTGGTGGATAAGTAATCCCAGATCAGAAAAGCTTTCACACATTCAAGCTGGTCCTGCCCTGCAGACTTTATTCTACTGTGTCTGTGTTTGGTTAGCTGCAGTGGAGGTACAGACAGTTATGAGGATGTGGATTACCAAGTGAAAACAGGCCAGGGGGGTTTCCCACAGCAGAGGACTCCACTGTGTCTGGAGCATTCAAGGCTAGAGAAGTGAAGTTGCAGTACACAGAATCACAAGTACTATGATAAAGCTGGTCTTTTTTCCTGTGATTCCTCCATACATACTGGAGCTTTAAAGCAGTAGCACCTTAGACTTTTTACCATGTCTGCCCTGCTGAGGTGGAGTCACTGCACAGCTGCAGGTGTGGAGCTTGACTCTTGTGACATGGAGTGAGGTGGAGCGCTTTCAAAAATACACATTGAGCAAAAAGAGAGAGAGAGAGAGAGGGGCTTACCGAGCATTGTGGCATCCACGGCACCTCCGGGACAGAACTCGATCATAATCTGTGGAGGGGGAGGGGAGAATAGGTGAGGTTAAACTTGAACCAGCCTCTTGATTGGGAGCTGTAATCTGCTTTTTTCAGGGATATTGTATGTATCAACAGAAAAGACATAATTTTCCATCAGCAGCACACAACTAGTATTTAGCCAACTTTTACATGGGCACTCTTAAATATTTACTATTCTAGTAAATCCCAATTGACTTGCACATGAAAATGATCAAAGTTTTGAAATACTGTTAATGTACTGAAACCGATTCTCTGGCTAGAAACATTCATCACTTATAGACCATGAAGGTCTGGCACTTGAACTTGAGAATAATAAAAGAAAATCTAGACTAAAGTTCAGCAGTAAAATGAGCTTAAGCTAATAAATAGCGTTCACGTAAAAGAGCGCAAAGTGTAAAAACAACAAAAAATGACAAACATTCCCTGTCAAGACTATTCACACACGATTCGTTCAACAGCCAAAGAGAAAGGAGGGAAGGGAACAAGATGAGATGATGTGTTTATTCAGAAGTGGTGGACACAGAGGAATCAAGGTTAAGACTTTACACAGTGGCACTTGGGAGAAAAGAAAAAAAAAAAGATTGATTTCTTCATGGTTATTAATGGAGTCAGCTGTCAGTTATCAGTGCAGGCTGCAAGGAATTATGTCATCACCTCACTCTGCATCAGTCAAACCCTCTCACATCTGTGGTGAATGGAGAATTCACACATTTTAGCTGGATTCTTGACTCGCATAGCTAGACCGATCTCCTCAGAGAGTAACCCTAACAACACATCCATTGTGTCGATTTATATTTCTGTGATCCAACTACAGCAACAGGTAAACAGCAGATCATCCTTCTTGTGTGACTTGTATTTTTCTGAAAATGTTTTTCAAAGCAAAAAAACTATTCTATCGATACTAGGAATTTGTGCCTTGTGTTTTGAACGTCAAATGTTACCTGGATGTATTTTTCGCATTTATAATGGTAAATAGTTGTAAACATTACTCCAGTTCATTCTCCGACACCCCGGGCATGCAGCATCACGTCACAAAATGGCTGATCACGGAAAGGAAGCATTGGGAGACCCAACAATGAGAGATTTTTTGTCTGTGTTTGTGGTCCACATAGAGGCCTTAAACTGAATGTTTGTGAAGCTCAGTGTATCAAGCTTTTCCACAGTGTTATCTCCTCTACCACCGCATTAAGATAGCCATTTTTTTCCTCTATTTTTGGCAAAGGAAAGGTTTCTATATCAATTTCCAGTCACCAAATTGTATCATCGCTCTAAATGAGTCCATATCGTTCTTGTATCATATTGCCATCCATGTATCATAACATGCATCCTATCGTTTTTAAAACAAATCATTACACCCCTACTATCTCCACATTTAACTGTAGTGCTGGGGAAAGGTCTGGTTGAACCCATTATCTTTCTGGCAGAGGGGGGAAAAAAACACTACTTCAACTTCTTACTTATTTTGTTAGAATTTTGCATCTGGGAAGGTGAGCTCTTGCATTAAAATTGGCTAATTTCTGCAAATTAAATTTAACAGTAGCTAGCTTGTTTACATTCCTACTGTTAGGGACCAGTTTAGAGTATTTAGATTGGCAGCTCGGAGGTTGTTGCCGTTATTTCATGCAGCGACAAAAAGGTAAATGGCAACTGAATCTGCAACGGCTGGCTCATACCAACAGCCTTCTTCCTGTGCAGCTCACTGGATTTAAAGGAGAAGTGTGATAAACTGCCAGGCTGCAGTTTAACACTCTTCCTGGCACACTGTGCCAAATGTATAATACCAGTTCAGTGAAGTAAAAACAGACACAGGAGGAAAAGAAATGATACTGAGAACACGATCCCTAAATGGTGTCTTGTAGGCCAACAGAAACTTCCAACAATCACCTTTCATTTCCTTTCCTTACATAGTCAGTCTCTTTCTCTCTCTCTCTCTCTCTCTAACACACACACACACACAGTTTCATTTGAGCAAAGTAGGAACAAGAAAAATAAAGACATCCAGGATTACATTATAATAATAATAAAA
>JAQFJA010000006.1:18570434-18583447 GCA_029874485.1 Naso brachycentron
ACTCTATAAAATGAACAGTAGTGTTTGCTTTTCGAAAAAGGTCATATTGTGTCAAAGCATACAATAAAATGATGAGTGTGTGAAATGTAAACAGCAGGCTGGGCAGAGGTAAAACCTGTATTTACCTGCTTCCTGGCTTTAACACGCTTGTAGGCGAAGTCAGGGAAGGCAGGGCAGGGAATGAAGCGACCCACACCGGAGGTGGCGTGCAGGTTCCCATCCTCCAGGATGATCTTCCCCTGGCAAATCACCACCAGTGGGGCTCCACGCAGCTCCATGCCCTCAAAGACATTGTACTCAGCAGCCTAAGGAACAAGTACAAAATTATTAAATATGTCAGAAGAAAATAGACTGTTAGTTTGTTACAGAAATTAGCAAGAGGAAAAATGCAACACAACAAAAAGCTGTATAATAGCTAACCCTAACCATAACCCATAAGGTTTTAAGATAATTTTGATCTTGACAATTAAATAACAACAAATCTAATTGATAAAGTTGATTTTTATGGCAAGACAAACAACAAAACCTCTTGAACTTGATTAAGGGATAGAGGAGGAGAGGCAGAAGACAGCAGGGGGCGCTGTGGGAGGATGGATGAGCACATGAGAAGTTGAGGGAAAACCCACTTTCTCTTAAACTCTCTCTTAATGCCACATTGGTTTTCTCGCGCTCCGTCATTCATCACCTTGTTTCTTACACTTGTCTATGTGGCATGTACAAACAGCTGCCATCATCCAGCTGGCGTTAATGCCTCTGCCACTTCTCAGCCTTTTTTCCTTCCTCTCACTCTCTACTTTCTCACTCTGCTCACATTGCTCTTTTCACTTGTCTCCTTCACTCATTTATCCCCTCTTTCTGTCTGCTTGTCATCCCGTATTTCTCTCCTTTCTTGCTTGATTTGTGTAATCCCCTGCATTTTTTCAACTGTCCACTTTTCATCGCCTTCCAATCTCCCTGGTGCCAACCTTCTTTTTTTTTTTTACTTCATGTTTGTGATCTGTGATGGTCCCCTCCCCTCATTGCATTGTTGCTTATTTCCTCTGCACACGGCCCTGTTTTCTGCTGCCGTCCAAATTCAGGCCAGAACAGGACATAACTGAGACTTCTGCATGCCAAACATGATGTCATCACTAAGCCCAGTGTGTCTCAGAGCGTGTGTGTTGCTGCCTGTTCATGCCTGTGTGTCAGGGTATCCTTAAGTGCATCTATGTACTTTTACGTTGTTATCAACAAGTAACTCAGACCGTGCAGATGTGGGCTTACTGATAACAAACTAAGACACAGCATAAAACAGTCTTTGTCATATTTCCTCTCCCTAACAAAGTGAGCTGGTAAACAGGGTGGCTCCTGTTTGGCCTGTCGTCAGAGCCTCCATTAAGGTGGATTTATAGGAACTTGGAGCTGCTGCGCTCTATTCCTCTGCTCTCTTTTATTTTATTTTATCTGGAAGGACAACCAGTGGGATTTGAAGGGTGACATCATTTTGTGAGAACCCACTGATCCTCAGTGGATGTACTCCACATTTGGAGAAGGCGTATTATTAGCCCAGTTCTCTCTTTCTCTTTCCATGCGTCCATCTAAAGACAAGGAAATCATCTTTCTCTCATGCTAAACACCCATTATTAGGACTATAAGCCAACCAAATAAGATCTACTAAGTCCACTTCATTGTTCCTAAGAGCAACCTATATACCCTGTTAGTCAATGCATCCATTCCCTACTTGTGTATTTCTGTGTAAGCAGGATTTATGCTAGGCTGGTAAAGCCTTAATTTCCTGTGTGGACACTTCCTGTGCTGCCGAGTGGTCTGTTTGAGATCCTCTAATGCCTATGTAATGGCAGAACCTCATTAGTCACATGTGCCAGGTGTACTGTACTGTACATATAGTTTGTGTAAAGTGTGAGTGAGTAAGAGAGAATGTGTGTGTCTTTGCGAGGCCCTTGTCTCAGTCCCCCACAGGGAAGACAGAAAACATCTGCAATGGGATAATACAGTTTCACATGTTCCTAATGCAGTTCCTCTCGTTTTTAATATTTAACTCTAAACACATGACAGTGGACAAAAGATGTTAAGTTTCAGAATGTCATTAAGATTTTGAATCACATGTCCAGACAACTGGTCTGGACTTTTGACAGAAAGACAAAATGAATGGAATTGTTTCATCATATTTGCAAGACAAGCAGGAAGCAGTTAATCTATAACTCATTCTTTTCACGTCAATAAAATTCATTAAATATTGATATATGAAAAACAGATAGATGGAGTAAATGGTCGACATGTTCCGCTACCAGTTCTGGTTCAGCCTGCATGATAAGTTTTATGTTTCCCATGAATCTAATGTATTACGACCAAAGCTGTTTGAGACGAGCTGTTCTCCCTACATGCAATGTGTACAGATGTTCCAAATCTCTGGGGTTTATAATGGTATTTGAAACATTAGTATTTACTGTTGCAAAATCCTGTGCAATGAATGCCGTTCTTTAAACCCACTGTGGCTGTCCAATCCCGAAAACATTTTAAATGAATCTGCTAAAGTAAACGTGACATAGAGGAAGGAAATACCTCTTGATTATACAGCACGTGGATTCCCTGTTGATTTCCTGTAGTTCGACTGACTGTTGTATCGGAGTAATTATTATTATTATTAAATTTTTTTAACAAATCGTTGCTGTGAGTTTTAGGAATTAATGAGCCTTAACTTTACATCGAGAGCTGATCACATGACGAGTACAGTGTGAGTCGGTTTAGAAGCAAACTTCCACAGAGACTTCATTTCCGTTCAGAGGAACTGAGAGCTGTCTGGAAGCAGCACAAAAATGTGCTCTCTCTCACTGACTCCCTCTCTCTTTCTCCTTCTTTATCTCACTGTCTCTTGCACACATACACACACAGATGTACTGAGACACTTATCTGATACGCAGCTTTACTCTTCGCCTAAAAATCAGAGCTCTTTAGGCAGCCTCTGTTAAGCTCATTCTCTTTTTTTCTTTCTTTCTTTTTTCACACCAGCTCATATATTTAGAAAATAACCGTTCCTGCACAATGGAACATATGGATTGATGATGCAAGGAATTACTGTAACACTAACAGCATTCACATTATTCAAGATGCAGAGCCATCAATGGCTGCATCTTTACCTGGCTGTAGCTGTAAAGAGAACTTTTGAAATTTCACCAAAAGATTTTTTAGAAAAATAATGATGCACTTTTCCATCAACTGGTTTGAAGGAAATAAACTTGGATATACAAGAGCAGTTTCATCACAAGTTGGTGGTTTAAGCTACTTTTAGCATGTAAACAGAGTAGATGAACTTGAAATAAAACCAGTTGTTTGCCAAAAAAAAAGACAAATAAGAAGAAGAAGAAGAAGAAGAATCAAAACCATCTACAAGAGATAATCAGAGAGGTCATCAGATTTTTTTCTGACCACAGAAACAGCTTCTTCTTCTTCTTCTTCTTCTTCTTCTTCTTCTTCTTCTTCTTCTTGATAATCACAACAGAACAAAATCAGGAAAGGTGCCTCCGTCTCCCATTAACCAATTTAACTCTTACTCTGAAAAGGGCAAAAACAAACTCAAGCGGGTATAAAAATTTTCTGAAAAATGTTGGAGAAGAACAATGGAACAAATACAAGAACAAACTCTGCCCGGCGCACACCGTACGCACCGAGTTGTGGGTCTTGGCAGTGATGGTGCGGATGGAGTCTGTGTCCCAGATGATCAGGTCGGCATCAGAGCCCACGGCGATCCGGCCCTTGCGAGGGTACAGGTTCAGGATCTTAGCTGCGTTGGTGCTGGTGACGGCCACAAACATGTTCTCATCCATCTTACCTGTAGTCTGGGAGGAACGCAAGCAAAAACAGGGACTTGAACGCAATTATCAAACAAATGTGACTGTTTAACAGGTACAATGGTGCCTCTCTCACCTTGTATGGAAATGCATAGATAAAGATGAAACAACTATATGGATATATTTAGCTTTAGCTGGATTACAATTATTTGCATTTGCATTTTTCTTACATTTATGATTTATTTGGTTGTCTTATGGTGTGTTTTTCTCAATTCCATTGATAAAATGGTTATTAATTAATTAAAATTACATTGTATGAGCAGGTTATTAAAGATATCTGAACTTTGGTTTCTTGCCATGAGTAAGATGAGAAAATCCATTCCATTTTAATGTCTGTGATTTATTTGTGAGGAGGCAATCAGCTTAGCTTGACATAAAGACTGTAAGTGGGGAAAAACAGCTACCCTAATTCTTTCCAAAACAAAAAAATTATGCATACCAACACCTCAAATAGTCATATTGGGTCCAAGTTTTGTGTGAGCTCAGATTTTCGGGAACTTCTCTGAGGAAACAAATTCCAGTTTAACCTCTTAAAATTTACCCACATTTTCGGGGCAACACAGCACTCCACAGCTGTATAAACCTCCATGCTCTTGTCTGTCAGCAGTACACTGATGCACTGATAACAGGAAAGAAGACAGGAAAAGAAATGAGGGCACTGTGCTGTATGTGAAGTATCCCAGGGTGAAGGAAAGGACAGATGTGGGGATAGAAAAGGAAAGGATAAAAGGGAGAGACAGTGACAATGAGACAGTGAAATAACGCTCGACAGAGAGAAACTAATAGCTGGAGATAGAAATGTCAGGAAAAATAGTGAAAGCCAGATGAAAGGAGCAAGACAGAGAACAGGAGCGTTGTGATTAAAATATAAAGTAAAAATAGAAACTGCAGAGAAGGAAAGAAAACAACTCAAACAGAGTATGACAGGAGGGTGAAGATAACTGGTATGAACAGAGTAGAGTGAGGAAAAATAATGATTTTCTTTGGAGGAAAAGGTTAAAAAGCAAGTGAATCAAGATAAAAATAAAAGTCTAGCATAAATCTGCCTCATTGTTTTCTTTTTGTCCTCCTCATAAGGCCTCACCACAGCTTTATCCCAGATGAGGGACATCCTCTCCTCCACCCCATTGACACCTTCTGGGATCTGGGTGAAGTCATCCTTTCCAATGGCCTTCTGGGACACACTGAAGGTGCAGTGAGCACTGCCAGTTACGCTCAGGTCACCACTGGGGAATAAAAAAACAATAAAGCAAAAAGTGTCAAATGGAACTAAATCAGCACAGCAGGATATGCTCAGCAAACCAGAACAAGGACTGTGAGGTATTTAAAGCTGCCACGTGCCAGTTTGCTCCTTCACTGTGAACCATTACTAATGTTTCCTGTTTCCACATAACACTTTGAAAGACTTGCCAGATGAAGTCCTCCAGGCTTTATCATAAGCAGCTCATGCATTCATTTAGCAAGACAGTTATCTTGTTTTCCAGAAGTAAAATGAATCCTTGCACATATATGAAGGTAATCAACATCAACATCTCCTACAGACTTTCAGCATCTATAGGTGTTTTCACACCTGCCTTGCTTGGTTTGGCCGAATCAAACTCTAGTTCTTTTTCCCCCTTGGTGCAGTTTGTTAATGTAGGTGTGAACACGGTAATCAAACTCTGGCGTGGACCAGAACAACCAAAGCGAGACTTGTTTTAGGAGGTGGTCTTAGTTCAGTTACAAACAAACTCTGGTACAGTTTGTTTGTGGTATGGACGTGATCCAACCTTGATCCGCCCCAACTTTACAAAGAATTGTGCATTTTTGGACTAAACCAGCTCCCTTAGCAGGCTGCACTGTGCATAATGGGCTGCAGATGATTTCTTAAACAAACAGCCAGCCGTTTGCAGTGACGCAACAGCAACAGAATATGCTGCCTTCTTAATTTTTAGAAAAAATGCAGACAAATCATGTGTTCAAAATGTTGAGCGAACGGCTAAAGAAGAAAGGATTTGATATGTTTTCTGACAGATGAACGGAATGACAGCTCCCACGTGGCTTTTGTTGATACATTTTGGTTCGCTTAAAATTTTGCCTGTTGGAAACCAAAACAAACCAAAGGGAAATGCAAATGAGTAGTAACTCCACGACTGATTTGGACCGCATGAACCAAACTACAGGCATGAAAACACCCTTTATGAAAGAATTTTAATATGCATACTGCCTGGATATTGGGCTAATTTTTGACTGTTTTTTTAAATTCCTAACACACACTAATGGCCTGATTCAAGACAGATTGTCTTCTAATGAGGGAAGGGTTGAAGAGCAAAGGCAACATTTTCCACAAAGTGGTGTAATTGTAAGTCAGTCAGGCTTTATTTGTTGCTATACAAACATGTATGGTAACCATGGAGCTGAAAGTTTTAGTATGTGGTTTGGATAAATATGAATGAGTATGAGACAAGTGACTATAATGTTTTAATGAACTGTGTCCTGCTTTGCCTCGTGTTGTGTTATCTTTGCATACCACAGTAATAGCATACAACATAATGACAGTATTTGGTAAAAATGAGTCGTCACACGTCTCAGTCGGCTCAGAGGGAGGTGCTGCGATCCCTACCTGGCCAGCAGTGTGTTCAGATAGTCTGGAGTGGTGGGATCAGGGCTGAGAGGAGGCGATGTTACAAAAGAAGCGGCCTTGGCCCAATTCTTGCTCCAGTAATGCGTCCCATCAGTCCCCAGGCTGGCTGTGATTGGCTCCCCAAACACAACATTTCCTGGAAAAGAAAAAACAATTAAAAAAAAACTTTTAAAAAGTATCCAATGCAAAGTGCATCAAATTGATTTATTTGAGTGATTCCTTGCATTGCCAAAAACTTGAGTTTCATCAATCAAGTCTGATTAATTTGTCAGCAGTTTAATCTCACTAAAAGCTTTGGTAATTCATCTGAGTGTTGTAAGGAGAGGGACCGCGCCTAATCTCCAAAAAGCCAAACATCACACGAGGTAAGGTACAAATTTCACTTTGGCTCTGTTGTGCTGAAGCTGAGCTTGAACTTCGGCAGATGATGGGCCAGGGTTTGAACACTTGTCTCTTCTTGTGTGTCTTTATGGTCCTTTGCTCTCACACACAACTTCCTGCTTGATATCCTTTTTGGTTTCAACATAAAAGCTCGGGAATAGATCCAAAGGTGTCAACCCATTAAGGCCCCTAAAGGGTGTGCATGACTGCGAGAAGAAATCCCTTCGAGGTCAGCAAAGACATCCAAATACACATTCTTCTTTTCTGCTCTGTCCCATATCCCATATTTTCATTTCATTCAAAGAAAAATGTGTATTTCAACATTTATCACAGCCAGGCAGCCCCTCTGTTCACCTCAGCTCCACTCTGGGCCTGTGAGGAATGGTCTGTGTGACATCAAATCACAGATAAAACCTGATGACAAACTTAAAAATTCCTCTGAGAGTAGCATGCTTTTTAAATATGAAGTCAAGCCAAAGTCTGTGTGCATCAGCTGCCTCAGGAAGCCAGTAAAATCATCTTTTACAGGCAAAGTTGCAATGATACTGGTATGTGCACTCCATGCGTCTCAAAAATCAGACAGAACGAAGGCAAGCAATGAGCAGAAGTCAAAAACCAAAGCAGGGAAGCAAAATGAAAAGATTACAAATTGTTTGAAAGGCATGTTTGTTCTTTGTTTGTACTGATTTGAGAACCGAGAATTCACAATTAAGCTAATACAAGAAACATGTAAATGTCGTAAATAAGATTATAAGAGGGGAGCAAAATCATGTTTTGTCTTTTTTTAGTGAGCAACATGTTTGGAAGACTATTTGGAGATGATGCAAAGATAGCATTTACTCTATTGATACCCTACTCTTATGCACAATGTGCACAAGTGATGCAGTCTCCACAAAGTAAAACATTTATGGCCGAGACGTGAAACTCACACATCAGATAAAATTCTTGCGAGACACAGTAGCTGAACTTATTTTCATCAAAATTGCAACATGACCTACTGCAATTTTTGAATTGCAGGGAGGTGCATTATTAAGTTAAATGAGAAATGTGTGTGTCAAAATACCATTTGAATTCAAATATTGTGGTTTTGTAGAGCTGTCCTGGCCTACACATCACATTCTAATACTTGGACATCCAAACAACTTTATTTGGTGCAGATACCTGCAAAAAATTACACCATAATCACTTCAAGATGTTTTTTAATGAATATGAGAATAATGACGTAAAACAATGACTCTCTCTAATATCATTATTTCATTGCAAGTGCATTATCAGTCCAAATCATCACAATTAGATATTTTTTTAAAATCATGCAACCCTAATCTAAACCAAGAGCTTTTTTGTCAGAGATAAGTTGTATTTCTGTTCAAGTTAGAATTTGATGGTTGATTGTTGTTGATTGGAGAGACGTGTCTGTTCTACACAGTCTTCATGTAAAAATCATGAAAAATAAATGCAGTAACAGTCGCTGGAGTGTATAAGATATATTCACACACCTTGTCATGCAGTACTACTTTAATGAATCTAATGCTCACTGGACATATTCAGCATAGCTCAGTGAAGTCAGAATCTTTACCTTTTTTCCGGGCCTGCGAGATGATGTCGGCAGCACTCTTGCTCATGACCCGGGTCACATACAGAGGACAGTTGGTTTGGCTGGCGATGGTGATGGCACGAAACACCGCCTCCGCCTCCAGCTACAGAAAGAACGGGACATTGTGGTTGACTCGCAAATGGTTTTCCCATTAGGATTTTCTCAAATAAACTTCAAGTATCTGGACCACAGAAAATTATGTATTTTTGGTGCAGTATTTCTTGAATGATTCATTTTTTAACCAAAATGACAAATGGGAGCATATAATTTTATCATCAACATCTGGTGAGGTTTAGTCTGTTCCAATGAGTTGCAGTGAGATGAGCAAACAAATGCTAAAATAAACTGAGGTTGAAGGTCAAATAAGACAATCTTACTTATCTGTTTTTAATAATTGGTAAATATTTATAATAAAAACTATAGTAGGCATTACAGCTGACATTTCGTGATTATAAAATTCTAAACATGTCTGTTTCTATATCTTCATGTTTAAGTGAGAGAGCAAGAAAAAAAATTCAATACAAAAAAGAAAAGATGTCGTCTACATGTGACAACGGTCTCCAATATGTGTTTTGTGACTCGCAGAGTGACGCAAACACTTCAGCTGATTGCTGTGTCCTCGTCCACAAGTTCAAACTGGATCCAATAACAAATTAATTGAAACCAAACAGACTCTGATAAATGCAGCCTGGCGTCTGCTCAATTAAATTATGTTACAAAGCTTTTGATTCTTAAGACTAAATTCCCATTCAAGCTCAGACAAGTCGCTGAGTCGGGAACATGGCTTTCATTTTGCTCTTTGCTAAAGAAACATTAGAAGCAACATTTGGGGAAACTAAAGAATTTTCACCCAGTGCCTCTAATGTGTCTGAAACCACATGTGTAACAAGAACAATGCGTGCGTGACGAATGTTCCAAGGATGTTATCTCGGACAATGAGCGAATGTGTGTATGTGTATGTGTGGCCATGTGTCCGCTGCCGTTTGTAGCATACTTCTTTAGATTTGGATTTTTAGAGAGTGACTACATGTTTGTGTTACATATCAACACAGAGCTAAAAATAACTGAAGGAAGATCACTGAAAAGACATCAAAGGTACTAAAACACCCAATATCTCAAAAAAAACTAAGGCTGTGTACTAAAACAAATACCTCTTCTGGCCTGCTCAGCACATGTCCCTCCGGTCCAGTGATACCCATCTGCAGCATGCGGGCCTGTTCCTGTTCCACAAACACACAAGAAAGAGGCCGTTAGCTGCTTAGCTCATAGAGACATGCAGGAGAGTTTTGTGTTCGAGGGTTTGAGCGCTCGGGCTGATGTAAGGTTTTGGTCACACTCCAGAATGATATTCTGTTTCTGCTGCTTTTTGCCTGTGTGGGTACGTGAGCAACAGTTTTGTCATCTAGGCTGGGCCACACATGGAGGACTGTGGGAATCCAGAGGCTGTTAAGGGTCTTTGTATACATGTAGACCCACCTCCCTACCTTCCCGACCCCCTGCACTGAGACATCTATGATTACAGTGTTTTATACCCAAGCTTATTCTCACAATTAGACCATTTTGACTTTAGGTCATGCTTACTTTGCAGTAGCAGAGGTACAATAAAAGTGGGATGCGGGCAAAAATATGTACGTCAGTGCCAAATCCTACTGTCATCAATTTCATTATTATTCCAAAAGAAATAATTATAAACTCCTTTTCCCTTTTAATAATTATTGTACTTCTTTCTCATTTTAATGGATTAATGTAAGGAATTCTAAACACTGGAGAGTGCCCAGATTAAACCCCTCCGAGGGTTTTTTGTAGGCCTACCTCTCCATCACAAGTATGTTATCTGTATTATTTATATATGTGTAAACTAAACTAAACTATACTAAACTAAACTACACTACACTACGAGGAGAAATTAAGCTGAAGCTTCATTAACATTAGTTCTCTTCACTGATTTTAAAGATATATTTTAGTCTAAACAATTTAGCTCAGAAATTAGCTCCCAGGATTAGCCACGTTAGCTGACAATAGCTAGTTAGCTACCTTAGCTAGTAAATGCAGCAGTGACCCCCGCACTCAGATGCTTGGCCATAATGTGTGTGTATTTTTCAAACTGGGTTTTATTCTCATATTTTGACTGTCTTGACTTTGTGCCAAAATTATGTACATCAGGTCAGGTGGAAGAAGCCTCCTAATGCTTAATAAACCTCTCATTTGTAACATTTTTCTTGAATCTGATTGAAGTGGCAGAGAATTTAGCTTTCCGGGTTATCTGTTGTAGCTAGCAAAAGCTGCGGCAGCTAGTAATTGCTTCTCAATAGAGACACATGGGCACAAAGTTTGCGATGGATTTTCGACCTGGGTTTTGAGCACATAATGTGTCTATTTTTTTCTTTGAGTGGAGTCATGGTACTTTGTGGTCAAAGATAATAATGAGTCCAATCAGTGTAGCACAGAAATTAGGTTCCTATGTCGGCTACTGTCGCTTATTTACTTCATAAAGATCTTCTTCTGAGGCACCTTGAGGGTTTGATTACATGTGTGAAGCTGCAGGTTGCTCTTGCTATAGTGTTTGTATGGCACATGAACAACCGGAGAAGAATGAGAAAACAAAGTAAAAATCAGTTTTTCCTAGTGTTCATAAGAGTGACTGCTGCTTTAGGTATTTAACTGGTCCGTGGTGGTTGTCACTTGGTTACAGCACTAACACACACACACACACACACACAAACACACACACACACGTACACACACGCACGCACACACACGCACCAAGGCCTCTCTATCTCAGGAGCTCAAACGTGAAGTCAGGTCATGACATAATCTGGGATTTCACACATTTTCGGTCTTAAATCTGATGGAAATCAGAGTCGCTCAAAGTCCTGGTTTAAGACCGGATAGGAGGGCTGGGATTTGCGATGAATCGGATCCAATACACACACACACATACACACACAATGACAGAATCCAGGCATGGTCCGGAGCTCTGACTAATAGCAGCTCACTCAATCCACCAACTATTACGGTTCATTACTTTCATGAGTCCACAATGCTGTACTGCCCTGTGTATACTACACCCACACATTAGTGTCCTACAGGAAGCGCATTCTCGCTCTCATCAGTGACAGTATGTTTAGTCTGCAGGTAGTGGAGATGCACTGCGATAAGGCTCGCCTAGAAATGTGAACTAAACCGACATAAATCACACTAAACTAAAACAGATCACAAAGCTGGACACAAGACGAGTAATTACAAAGAGAATGTAGTAAAGAATATGAGGCAGGGAGGAAACAGAGAAGAAGAAGAAATGTTCAAGAGCCGTATCTGTCAGTTTATTTATCTTTCTCCTTACCTCAGCGATGATCTCTCCATTTTCAGCGTGGACCTGAGCGATGCCTCCCCTCTCAGCCAAGAAGGTGAAGACCTCATAGAGCTGAAGGAGGAAGACGCAGAAACGGTGAAATTACAGTGGTGCTGCTTTATATTTAAAAGCCCGGCTGGCTGTTTACACAAGAGTCAGACACTCCTTTTTATCCCAGGGGTCGCCCTCAAGCCACAATTTAAAATAAGGCCACGGGATTACATGATGTCTACCACGACACACTGCAATTAGTGTGTGTGGTCTCCAGAAACGGTTAAACTCGTGGGATGAGCTGCAGTTGCTGTTAGATTGCTGCGCCACGGTTCCTTAGTGAGCTGCATGACATCAGTTCTTCAAGCTGGACCATTTCAGTTGCCTCATGTGCTCCTCTGACCAACGGAATTATCCACAGCTGCATGAGAAACACGAAGAGTGCCGCCTTGCACCATCTGGACTTTTGTTTTTCTACATTTACCAGCTAGACTTACAGGCTGAACTCACACGAAGCATCACAGGCTATAAGTTACATAAGGACAGTATTTCAGAGGAGAAAAACGAATCAATGTGTTTCCAAAAGTTTACATTAAGCTGTAAATCTTGAGTATAGCAGAAACAGTCTTAGAGCCAAGCCATTGCAAAATGTTATGCTTACTGACTTTCAGCGTCTTAGCAATTTAGCAGTGATTGATTATATTTTGCCCAGTTGTGATTGCTGAAAAAAGGATCAAAATTTTTAAATTAGACACTGAGGTAACTAAGACACTACTCTTTATTTGGGACAGTGAAACCACACAAGCCAAACTGCACAAGAACACACGCTGGATGTGTTGTCAGGCCTGATCGATTTATAGAGTTGCTGTTATTACTGTCCAATATTGGCCTAATCTAATGCAGATATATTGGTATCGGTGTATATGTTCTCTGACATGCGCCAACATTAAAACTGTTAAGGCTAATAGAAATGCTCATGCTAGCGATTTAAAATGGTGTAATTACGTGGGCTGTCCAGCAGCAGGGGGCGCTGTGTTATCCTACTGTAAAATGAAGAAAACACTGATGTTTGGAATAAAGGTTGTTAAAATGTACGATATCCTGCCTCCATTACATATCTTTGTCACACATATTTGATAACCACATTCAGCCAACATTATATAAATGTATATATACAGTATTGGCCGATATATGAGATATTGGAATTTTCTTCCTTCCTACTAT
>JAQFJA010000006.1:18588377-18604536 GCA_029874485.1 Naso brachycentron
AAAAGATGCTGTTAAATACAAAAGGAAAGAAACAGCTCAGATACAAGCAACTTGACTAAAAGGCAGCAAATGGATGATGAGACTGAGCAGCAGTGGAGGAATGAAAGCAAATGGGAGTGAAAAGCAGAAAGGAGGACAGTGGAGGACTTACTTAATGAGGCCATCCTCCATGTAGATATCGGCATGGAAGGACTGGTCATCGTTCACGATCCTCCCGCCTTTGATCAGAAGCCTGTCGCTCTGCAGAGAAAGGAATGGAAAGAGAGGAAGGACAAGAAGAGACTCAATGCATTTTGCTTTGAAGACAGACCCAGTTTGGCTTGAAAGATTCTGACGAAAAAACTTATTTGGAAGACAATCAACTATGCCAGATTATTTCTGTTCCATATTTAGAGGCGGTCAACATTTTTCTATTTCTTTGTTGTTAGAGTCCTTCTTTTTTCACTTAGAGGAGATGAACAGTGTTTCATTCATTCATTCATTCTTGCCTAAGAGGAGACGGACCATGTTTGTCAGTCTTGTCTCATGTAAACACACCACATAGAGTTTAGCTGTGGACCACCCTGCGGATCTACCCGCCCTGCTCTCCCTGTGGTCTTTTTCAGAAAAGTGGTTTTCTTCCCCATGTAAGAAATCCACACTTACAGCTATAATATCCTCACATCTTTGCTGAATGAGTAATCAAATATTACTGAGCTTGCAGAGGTTTTCTAGCTCTGTCCTACAATGGCAAATGTGCAGAAACACAACACGACTTGGTTATTTTTTCTTATTCATTCTAGCTGTTTAATGTGCATTTACACGTGTTACCTATTTGACTTCTTCATAGGCGAGGCACTCTTAGTGGTCAATCCAATATGAACTCAAAGGGCACATACAGAAGAGTTCAGATCTCTGCTAGACTTACAAAAAATGATAAAAGATAACAAAAACAAGGATTTTTTCATGTGTATTGTCCATTATTTTAGTTAACTGTCACATAAAAGGTATGAAACTGATCTGCAGATGCTCTGGTTCAAGATGAGAGTTAACTTTCATTATGGATCAGTTTTGAAGTCACGACAAAGGCTTGAGTTTGATCTGCAACAGACTGGGTAAGCGCTGTCTTTAGCCCAGCCGATGATGTCACTGGAGGACACAAGAACCCAAATTCAAACCCTCGTTGATCACTTGGGACTCGGACTGACCGGTTTGGAGGAGTGAGGAGTCAGCATGATGCTATAGTCAGTCAATAAAACAGGTTTTCCAAACATTGTGAATCACTGCAACCCAGAGATCTTTGAGAATCAAGTCTTAAATAAGCACATAAAGTGAAAGGCTGGTTGGTCCACACAGACGTACAGTGCTGTAAGTGGGCCACACGCAGGACCCCCACTTCTAGATTTTACTCCCTGGCGTACTGGGACCTCTCCCCTCTCGAGCTCCCAGACCCTTTCCTGTCCTCTCCATATCAGAGTGTCTCCTGGTGATTCATTACATTAAAGTGCACTACATGACGCTCGCCTCTCTGTTTTCCCGTGGACTACGTGACGTTCACTCGTTTGTTCTCGCGGTGGTGGAATGTCACAATAACATTAACTCACGAGTCACAACAATGTTGCATGAACGGGGAAAAGCAAAGAAATAAAAACTAGACGGTCATGCTGGCGTGGCTCCAAAGGGGCACAAAGAAAACCAGAACCGAAACAGATTCGGATGATGACACAGCTCTCCTACAGTCAAATATATATAGTCAAATACATAGGCAGAAAACTCAAAGTAGTTTGTTTAATAAATTAATTTAGTGAAAATCAGCATTGTCTTCTAATATCTTTTATTCACTGTAGGAATTCAGAACGTAGACTGCGAATACTGGCCGCCTGATTCACATGCCAACAGGTGAGTAAGGGGAGTACCAGCACTTTTTTTTGTCCACTTAAAGCACTGCAAACACACATGGCCAAACCTGTGGTCTTCTTCAGACTTACACCTGGTGGAGACAATTAGAAATGTTACAAATTTCATCATACTTAGTTCATGTTGCTGTGTTTCTGCAGCCCTCAGTACGAATTCCAAGAAAAAACAAGTGCTTCTTGCATCAGCGCTACAGTGGTGTGAATCCTTTTCTTTATGCCCTTCTGCTCTGTTGTCAGTTTGACCATTTAAGTCGGATTAAATATATCTGCAAATACAAGACGACTGGTGCACAAAGTGATGCTAGTGATCATCATTATTGTGCCTGTCTTCCAGTTTGCCAAGATAACATTTACAGATGCAAATACTGTCTAATTGACTCTGGAGTGGCAGTTTGATTGCATGTACACTTAACAAGACCAGCAGACAGGCGGCATTCATGAAGACAAGCAGAGCAGCTTTCACTGTTTGTTCCCCTGCAGTAACATGACTTGAACCAGCCACAGCGATGACATTTGGAAGGGCGACAGTTTGCTGTCAGAGGCAGAACTGAAGCTGCTTTACGGACTGATCATGGATTATCATCTTAACCACATTTATCCAGATTTTGTTATGTAACAATCCTAAATGTGGATGCTGGTTTTTTCTATATTCCATTTATCCTCCACATTGAATGCCACTGCCAATATTGATTGCTGATTGTGTCATGAGGCGGGATATTTTTAATCTGCATGAGAGAATAAGCCTTGCACACATCTTACTGTGAATGCCACAAAGCATTGTCACATCTGAGGAACTGTTCAACCTCATATCTCGTAATGTGGTCTGATCTGGGCGTTGCCATGACGCCACACAGTCAGACATCATATCTGCTGCTGCCGCTGCACCACGGATTGACTCTAGCAGGCCACTGCCATGGCAACGAGTAGACTGCGGGGAGACAGACCAGAGAGAAGGAAAGACTATGTGCCTGCCTGGTTTTGCTGACTTGTTGGATGGCTAGTTTAATAAAAAACTGGCTGCTGAACTTGTTGGAGGGCTACATCTGTGGAAATACTGTTCATTCAAGCTGGTGGATAACCGACTGGTCACACGAAGACGTTTTCAACCATGAGTCAGTGGAGCAAAGAGTCTAGAAGAAGAGAATAAAGATTCTCCAGATTGACTTTCTTTGGGTTTATGGTTCTGTTTTTCGGCCAAAATAAGCTATATAAACACATCAACTTGTGAAATGATTCTGGGCATTTTTCTGCTAAAGTGACACGCCAGGCCAAATCAAATTTCACCGTGGTCTGGTACCTCTCAGCTTGCTGTTACTTTCTAAGGGGCGTTTTCTTTGGGCAATGATCAAAATGCCTTTGAACACAACTGGATAGACTTCAACTAATCAGAGCAACAAATCATGCGATTTGGCGCTAAGCAAATTAAAAATGCATGTTGGAGCGCTGCATGGTCTGATTTGAAGTAAGAAAAAAATGGCGGCTTAAACACAAATTTTCTCTGATTACTGCTTAACACTAACGTGTTTTTAAAAAGATTTAAGGTGAGAAATAGACAATACAGAAACAGAATCTTGGTCCATGTTTGATCAGCGCTGCCTTGGTGGATCTCAGTTTTGTAAACCTCATGACTTGCACTGGTCCAACCAATCAAAGCAACAAAACATGTAGCATGTGACTCGTCAAATATGAATTGGTAATAATCCTCTTTCAGTGAACCCAAAGCTGCTCAATATTAGATAAACAGCTGGAATTGGTCCGGCACAATTAAAGAGTGAGCTCTGTATTTTCCTCTGGTTCCCAGGCTAGCTAACAGATATAAATTAATTTTATTTAATAATTTCTTCATTAAGTAATCTATAGCTACACATCTGCTCATTTCAGCTTTTTAAATAGGAAAATCTTAATCTTTGATCTTCTGCGTGGGCTGATATGGGATTTTTGGGGCCGAAACTGATACCGATATTAGGGAGCAAGAAAAATTCCAATATCTGATATATCGACTGATATTTTACATAGATCATATTTGCTGAATATGGCTATCAAATATTGGTGATTAAGATATGTAATGGAGTCAGTATATCTTTTATTTTAACAAACTTTATTCAAAACATCAGAGCACTAAACAGTAAACTTGTCAATTAGGTATTAGACCACCCTCTGCAAGACAAACTACATAATTATACCATTTTAAATTGATAGTCAAAGCATTTCTTCCAGTCTAAAAAACTGTTTTAATACCAAAGAACATATATGTCAACAGCGATACATCTGCGGTAGCTAATATCGGCCGATAATTTCGGAAAACTGATTTATCCAGTATCCATATCCAGTTCCTTCAAAGTAAAATAGTCTTTTTGGAGAAAAAAATGAGTCTCAATCTTAAGGAAATGACTAGGTGTTTTGTTTTTGTTTTTGTTTTTTTTGAAGATAGGCTATATAAAATAAGCTTGTACCCGAGCCTCTATAACTCATTCACCCTCTGTGAAATAACAGGACTGAGTTCCCAGCCCTGCTTGGAGGGACGGACTTCCATATTTTCTCATCAGCCCATGTGTGCAGTGATTTACACCCCTGGCTGTGGACTCAGTGTTTCATCACTATAATGAACTGCAGCCTCTCCTTCACACATCAGCAAAAAACGCAAAAGCATAATACGCTTTTGTATGTGGCTCCAATGATACAAGCTCAGTAACTGGTGAGCTCATAAACACATGTAATGTGTGTATTCTTGTGTCGCTCTGTGTGTGTGTGTGTGTGTTTGTGTATGAGTGATGGTGATGGAGTAGTGTGGAACTGAACCCGAAGCCTTCCAAAAAAACCACACCCTGAGTAACACATTACAGCACACAGTCATCAGCAGCTGGAAGGCAGCAGAAGCAAAAACCTGCTCCTAAACTGAGGCTCATTGATTCAGAGACTGTTTTTTCCTAATGTCATTTTAAACTTAAATATGCTTCTTTTTTTCTTTTTTTTTTAAGTCATACCTTAATTTAATCTCTTTTATGGAAATACTGCAGTATGATTCCAATGAGTGCCTAATGTGAATAAACCCTACAATCAATAAACTCTCAGCATTAAAAATATTAAGAAGAAACGACCTGATGCCCAACATTCATCATTTCCAGCCTTTTCTTATTTTTTGAATATATTTGTGAAAAAAGTAAAACTTGCAATCCAGCACAGCAACTAACAATTATCATTATGATTCATCCACTGCATTTTTCTCAATCAATTGATCAATTGTTTGATCTAAACAGCTTCTTTTGTCTGGAAAACAGTCTTAAAAATCCTAAATATCAAGTAGTGTGCAGAGAATGAATAATTTTGAAAGTTTGTTATTCATTTTAATCGGTTAATAAGCAAACAATGCTACCTTCAACATCTCAAATTTAGAATTTGTTGTTTTTCTCAGTACAGGATCTTTGTGAATGAATACGTTTAGGATTTGGAGTTCTTTTCCATTATCTGATTTATAATACTGCAGTGAGGGGTGTGTCCTCATGCATGGTTGCCAGACAGAACTGGCTCTCTCTCTCTCTCAGACAGACACACACACACACACACACACACACACACACACACCCCTCACTGGCCTATAAAAGCATGCAAGAGACGACAATCATTTGTGAATCAATCGCTTTGCATTTCCATTACAACCCAGCAACCGTCTCTCCTGATTCCAGCATTCCTCTGTTGGTGCATCCAGCACATACAAAATACATAATGAACTTAGAACCAGACAGTGGAAAACTTTACGTCAAAACTGCTCCATGTCAACAACTTCAATCATCATTGATGAAATTTAATGGTACTGCTATTTTAAAAAGCATAAAGCAAAGCCAAACTGTCAAAGAAAATCATAAACACATGACTTAAATCTACGCGGCGAGGCAGCACGGGCGTCCGACCTGTCAAGCTCCATCTAAGACACAGAATGTTTTTTTCATTAACACTTTTTAATCCCACTCAAAAATCTAAATGCAGATCTGTGTTTGCCAACGATCATGTCATCGACCACAAACAGCAATACATTACATTTCAAACACTTTATAGAAAATACAGCAAACAAAGGCACAATGTTTCCCAGTGTGGCCACAGTTATGTACGTCAAGTGTGCCAAAAGTCTGTTTACTGTTGCAGGATTTGCCCATGATTCCGACATTTTTTCCAAGGAAGCTTTTTCAGCATTTCTACATATTTTTGACAATTTATGGAGGAGAAAAGAACACACAGCACCGTAGCTACTCATGTCGCCAGGAGATCAGTTTAGTTTATTATTAGCGTTTACGATTTTACATAATAGCAATTTTCTGCATAATGTAATAAACTCCACCTCCTGTGTTTGTACCATTATAATGGAGTTAAACCAGCTGTGCTATTCTTGGTTATGGGAATAAAACTTACCATTTGTTTTAACGTTAACAAGCAATCGACATACTGAATGGAAACCACAGTCATAATGCTGCTGTTTAGATTTGTTACCATTCTGACTTTAGCAAGGAAGGTTTAATGGTGTCCAGTGGCTGTTGTGATACATGACTTAGTCCCGAGTCTGTGATGGGACTTTCCACAAGTGTTCAAAGGTGGAGGGTTCAGATAAGCATAATAAACAGAGAGTATAAACACCAGACAGAGTTTCCAGATCTGACTTAAACCTGCATTCTCTCTAATGACGGCCAGCAGGGGGCGACTTTACCAGCTGCAAAAAGAAGTCTGAATATAAGTAAAACCATGAGAAAGATAGGCTCCTTCATACTTAAATTTTTACCTCAGTAAATGTTTTACTTGTAAATTACTGGTCTCAATTGCTACTTTCAAGTCTTCAGTAGAAAATGATGTTCATTGTAAATTATGGTCTTGTTTAGAGTAAAAAAACAAGATAAAGTAGGGTATGCTTGGGGGCGTGGCTACCCTGTGATTGACAAGTGTTTACCAAGGCATGTCCTAGGGTGGTCAGTCAGATCTAATGAGGGAAGAGCCATAAAAACTTCCATCTGATGTGCAATTTGATCACTTCTGGCCCCAAATGGACAAGATGGTGCTGGACAAACAGCCAACCTCGAGGCTTTAAATCGGAAGTTCACAAAACGAAGGGTGACGTCACAGTCTAATGGAAATTTTCAGTGCATGATGACCTCTCAGATTCACAAGATCCACCATAATGGGTATTGATTTAAGCTGATTCTTGCACGCACTTCCCCCTGAATCCTTGTTTTACACATTGCTCTCGAGCAGCTCATACTCTACCTCGTTTAAAAATTCAGGCATTTTTTCTTGGTGACTGTTCCCCACAATTGAATCAGGAAAAGGGTTATAATTGGTCATAATTGGTCTGTCTGTTTAGGATGTCACCGACCAGAATTCCAGAGAGCCTCCAGCTTATGCAGCTGGTTTTATTTTCATGGAGCTGCAGATAACAAAGGATTTCTGTTCTTGTGTTTTGAGCTGATCTATCTGGTGAAAACAGCTTGGTTTTCACCACTCTGTCCTGAATCAAAACATTTGAGTTTGGACTGGAAGTGGTTAATCTCAAACTGGGACAAATCCATTCAATACACATTGACCAATAATAGTGATTTTCTGAGTCTCCCAGAATAAGCAGCTTCGGTGGTGAAGAACAGCCACAGAGCACGTATGAGTGCAATTCTTGGTTTAACGCTTTGTTTATTTGATGTTGGCTTATAATAGCACCACAAGGCTTTAATGATACGGTTGATCTTGATTGGCTCTGACCTTCCAGGGTCACTGACCATGACCTCCTTTGTCAATCATTTCACTAGCACAGCGGTTCAGATTTTGGAAGGGAAAAATAATCAAACTGGATGAACTGTACATAGCAGTGAGTAGAAATAATTATAGTAATGTTTAGACAGGAAACGGAGCGTACATTTGACCCATAAATTGTTTGCAGTCAACCCTCGCAGTCTTATTTATTCACTAAACTGTTTCCACCCTATAGGAAACAGACAACGCAGCACAAATTAAGGCACTAAAACAACACAATCTATGCCATTACTGCAATATATGCAACTTCAAGAGATAGTTCACCCCATAAATATCATACATTCCTCTCACCTGAAGTGTTTTTTGATCCATCTTGACTGTTTTGGTGTGAGTTGTCGAGTTTCTGAGATATCAGCCATAGAGATTTCTGCCCCAAAGCACCAAAAAAATATAAGAGCACTTTCTCTCTCAAGAAATCAAAACACATTTACACAAGATAATCCACAGACTTTGTTGTGAGAAGTTTAATAGAGGAACTATTTTTATTTCTTTCAACCTCCAACCTGACTGTGCAGAACACTGAGCTGTCAGCAGACGAGGAGGAAGAAAGTCAGGAAACAGAACAGGTTTCAAAATTTGATTTACACTTTTTTTTTAAATACCCATCAAACAAGAAAGAATTTTAAACAATGCATAGTTTTGGAAAACACTGACCTAATTCCCTCTAGAAGTTTCAGTTTACATCCATGGATGACCTTTTCTATATAAAATATCATCACTTTCTGCTATTAGACATTTGTGTTATCTTTGTTAGAATTACTTCTTCTAATTCTAATCAGTTCATCTTTGAGTCTAAGAGGATATCTAGTCTTATTTGAAGAAATTCCTTCCAGGTGTTGTTGAAATATCACATGTAAAGAATGGGATGTGTGGATGTACGGACGGACGTACGGACAACCCCCAAAACAAAATGTCTTTGGCCATGGCCAACGTGGGGGCATAAAAAGAAAAAAATCTATGTGATGTTTTTACATTCCAAGCAAATGAATAATTAAAATCATATCTTAATTATGTATTGAAATATTTTGTATTACAAGTTCCAGATATGCATACTTGCTTATGTGTTTTGCTTACTGTGACCACCTCTCAATAGTTTGGCTCTGTGTAAACAGCAGAGGATTTGGTGTTTTACTCTGAGTCACTTGAGTGCAGGATTTCTGAGCTGAGAGTTGACAAATGAAGACAGTTGGAGGAGGATTATCTTTAACATCACGCAAACACCCCAAGGTCAACCACAGATGCCTTTCAAAGTTCTGTTCCTAGTTTAAACAAATGTAAACTAATGTCTGTCGTTAAGAACGGATGATCAAATGACTATTATAAATCTGCAAATTTTAGGGAGCTGTGGGCCTCGAGGTGCTTTACTCGTCTAAGGCATTTTAACAGTTGAAGTCACTGGGAAAAACGTCACTAATCTCTTTCGACACTGCATCTTCCCTCTGTGGCTGACATCCACTGAAAATTCTGGCGTCAAAGTAAAGTTCAGGTGGAAAAAATATCTTGTCATTCGACTCCAAAAAACAAAGCACCAAAAATAAAACACTTCTCGCAGCACAGGAAGCTGTCATTTTCTGTTACACAAGCCGGCAGTCATCAAAAATAGACGGCAGGATGTTGTTCTTGTGCTACTACGCTGATACACACTGACAACTTTTTTCCACTTTCACCAGACTGGAGGGAGAAGCGCTCATAAACAGGCATGCAAATTACTTATAGCCACTCCTCAGTGCTTGAAAAAGTGGGAATGGTCCTGGAAACTCCCCCATTATACAAAACAGGCCAAAGGGGCTGAAAGGACATTAGAGGAGACCCTTGTTGTGTGGGTGGTGCAGCAGGCAGGGAACCAGTGGAAGAGGGAAGTTATCCTGAATGTACACCAGGGCCTCGGCTTCAGCCCTGTTGCCTAGCGAGCATAAATATTTACTCTTTACCCAAAACTGCACAGGGTTTTTTTCACATTCTGGAAAAGTGAAAACAATGAGAGTTATCAATCTGAATTAATTTTTAAGGCTGAGGCTCCTGCTTACAGAGGTTGTAGAGAAATCCTGGAATGTTGCTCTTGCAATAGGCTGGGGCCAGCTGGAAAAATTAGTTTAATACCTTGGAGTGGTCTTGAATTGTTAGGTTGGACTAGTCTTCATTAGCCTGTCTGTTGCATAAATATTAAGTCTGACTTAAAGCTGGGGTAGGCAGTTTATCTTGAGAGTCATTGGGCAAAAATTCCATAATAACCTTTCAGCATTTTGTAACTCAGGTGGTCTGAATGAACACTTGACTTGTGAACCTCTCCTTAGCTCTGTATGAAGGACGTTAAGAGGTATTTTTGACCAATCACTTATCAGTTCAAATGGCGCATGTTCTATTGGCTGCTCTGTGCTGTGCTTCTAGAAGCGACAGGTGATGTCGCTTTGAGCTGACTGGCTGTTGAAATAAGTTAAGTTAGAACTGGCCTCTGGTGACTTGACAAGCTGAGCTGCAGGCGACACCGTCAGCCGGTTTGAGGCGAGCTGAGATGAAGCAGTTTATTCTGCTGCAACTGTTTCGTCTTGTCGTGAATCTTTGGTGTAAACTGGCCTTAAAATAGAGACAAACAAAATAAAACGCCAGCCCCAGCAAAATCAGGGAGGGGAGGGTGCGGCTGAGTTGCCTCCTTAGGAGTCTCATGCTACAGCTAGCTTGATTTTGAGATGTTGCCTACCCCAGCTTTAATTAAATTTAACTTATCCCACTGCCACCAAGAAACACCCACTATACCCGTGTCATCTCCAAATTCAGCGGCCACCAGAAGAGCAAAAGGTAACATGTCAATGTTGCACCAACTATTGTATCTCTTCTGGGACGTGTCTTATTTCTCCCATAATGCATTGCACAAGAGGTTATCTAGGTCAGACTTACACAAGTGACTCAACGGATAGCAAAAGGTAAAATGAAGTGTCTTTAAGTCTGACTTAAATTTGTATTTAGGTCAAGGTCTGTTTTTGCACAACTTGGCTCTGGGGTCGTCTAACTATATAACCATGGCAACAACAACAAAAAGATTTCAACCCAATATGGATCTGATTTTGCCAGACAAGTTAATAAATTGTGAACTCTCTCTGTCAAGAACTCTGAGAAGTGTCCTTTTGTGTGTGAATGAATCAAAGCGTGGCTCAAATCACATCCCCGCACGACAAACCAAACAGAAGCTGTATTTTCCTGCCATCACAACTGTATGTCGGTTGCCATGGTGAGTCGCATGGCAACGTCTGGGTGGCCACGGGGTATTTTGTTTGCACTCAAGCCCACTTGTGCCCACTGTTTTGTGGTGCGTCAACAGGAGGAACAGGTTTCATTTCCAGGGCTGAGCCGCTGTCTGCTGGCCCCCGCTTTATGCCCATAGATGCCCCTTCCAGCTGGAGGGTATTACTGATGACATGCACCATCCTCTAACAACACTGAGGCTGCTGTGAGCGGCTATGAGGAAAGGGAAGAACCACACCTAGAAATCAGACAGAGCCACTCTGGCAGCGAGCAGACATATGGAAACAGCTGGAATCGAATAAGCAGGGATGAAACTACAGAAGGAAAGTCTATGGATGGTTGTAAGGTCAATGTGTAACAGTATGTACCTCTTTATTTTTACAACACTGCTTACTGAAGCTCTTTGGGTAATTTGCTGAAAATATTGATGCTGCTTTTCTTTCAGGAAAGGCAGTGTGAACACATATAAACGTTCTGATGTCTCTCTAAGTAGCCATATAAGGCATGTTTGCTGCCCCCAGTGGTTGATACAGGTATCATTTTGAAAGGAATACTTTGTACTGCCATTGGCATAACTTTTGGTGGGGGAATGGGGTGAACACTATCACCCCATGCTGGGGAAAATACAATTTGTCCCCTCCAATATAACACACACACAGTGTATTTTAAATTATATTAATAACATGAAATGAATGCACTTGTGCTGATTAAAGAGCTTAATACATTTTTAAAGTTTCATTAAATTGCAAATTTTTCTTGAGAAAATTTCATGGAACTGTCCCTTCCAAAATTGTTATTAGTTTTCACCTGTGTATTGTATTACCTGCTCTCACATAAGCAGTGATATGTCCATAATGTTGTAACAGCACTGGGAAAACATTTGGTTGCACCCATTATCATTCTGCTGTGGTAGAGAAAAACAACACTCTGGCTTGTTTGAACATCTTAAATCAGTCACCGTCATTTTGGCAGTGCTAAGCCCAGGACGCAGAGACGGAGATTCCAAAAACAAAAACAAGCAGACAGCAAAAAGGAGGAAGTCGCCCCATGGCAGGCTTACACCCATAGTCTACATCCAGTTACTCCATTAGCACGTTCTCGCGGAGAGTCCGACACATTAAGGGCCGTCCAAACCATGTCGCACAGAATGCAAGCGGACTGTTAAACCCTGAAATACTAAGTATGCATCGGTGCAGGCTTACAAATGTCCTGGCAGGAAGGGCAACAGGAGAATGGAGGAGGAAACGACATACAAATGTAAGTTCCATATTTCTACTTTCTCCAGTATTTTCCTCGTACCTTCGTCACGCTGACAAACAAAATGATCAGAGCTGTGGACAGTCAGACCTGCTGCAGTAATGACAGACATTTAATATAACAACAATTAGCCAGCAGGCTGCCTGTTTATTGCAGTTCACATATAAACTGAGACTTATTCAATGAAATACACAACGGCAATTGCAGTGCAGTAGTTACCTCTTGCTGATACAGCAACTCTGTGACACTTTTGAAACACTTGTCTCCTGCCAGCAGCACCTATCTTTGCCTACTCTAGCCAGTGAATCAGCGTAACAGCCATGCAAGTAAGGTGTCTATCTGTTGTCATGGCGATGGCTACTTCCTTGTTCCGGTTGAGTGTCCCATAGTTTGGCTGTACCCTCCCCCTTCATTAGACGGGGGCCTCCACAATTGCGGGTGTATCTTGATTTGGAAGTGACACTTGGTAGTTAAGTGCGACCGGTTTAAGATTTACAGTGTGTGTTATCAAAATAAACTTGTGATTACCACCAGCAACCACACGTGTCGCCAAATCAACAAGTAATAATATTAAATCTGTTGGAAAAAAGACTGAAGCACAAGATATACTGAGTCCAACATAGTGATGAAAGTGGTAAAGCAGTATAGAAACTGTGCTGCTTTACATTATTTTTTCAAAGCCAATGCATTAGTCCCATGTGACCTAACGTGGTGTGAAGCCACTTTATCTCTGCTCTCATTCGAGGACATCAATGAGATACTTTGTACTGTGGTAGCAGCTGAATGTCGGCTCAGTTAACATGTTGGTTACAAATGGGCGGAGCTTGTCTTTGAGGATTACAACAATCTGCCAACTGAAAAATTAAACTTCAGTGCCAAAATCTCATGAACCTTGAAGGCATCAAACTGCACACAACTCACTACTGTTACTTTTTTTTTTTTTTTAACAGTGTGTGATTTCTTGCCTCAGCTTTAAACTGAGAGGAGGCAGATCCTATCTTAGTGAGTCTCTGTTGTCGCTGTGGTATCACTTACTGTTTTGGTTTTTTTTTTGTTTTTTTTTCCTAATTTGTGGATAGGGGTATTTTGACCTATAATTTGTGCTTTTTGTAAGTTACACTGAAAAATGTCACCATAAAAGAAGGCTAAAGATTAAAAAAAAATGCCTATCTTCTACGTAGGGGGTTGAAAAAATTAAAATTTCCATCCCTATAATGGATGTGTAAAGCATGCCTTGGAAAAATCTGGCCCACTTAAGCATATTATAGAGACATGCCCTACTTTAAGAGTGATGGCATCAAGAGACTGTGCTCAGAATACAGACCTCTACAGGCCAAAGCGTCTCCAGTCTACCCCAAATCTGCCCTTTGGTGTAATATCAGCCCGGGAGACCCAAACAAAGGCTGCGTCTCCCGCAGCCAACCAACACACCCGACTGCAGCCTGAGCTGCAACAATGAAAACTGGAAGGCAGGCATTTCAGACTCACACACACACACACACACACACCAGCCTACAGGGAAAAGGAGCAGGAGTGGGAGAGGTTTCACTGCAGTTGTAACACAAACCAGCAACCAGCTGGCTGGCTGGGTAACACCAGTCAACCTCCGCTCCACCCAAGATGCTTTGACAGTGGTCTGAATCTTTCTCCTTCTCCTGATGCAGGACTGCAAACGCCCCATTACAAGGCCAGCTTATCAGAGCTCATGAGAAATGGGCGTGTATGTCCCCCACCTCTCCTTTCCCTCCTCTCCCTCTCACTCTCCTCTGCACCAGCCTGCAACACGAACAGCAGGCCATGTCTGTAGTCTGCAGGGGGAAAATGTCCCTCTTAACATTAAAATAAATAAGGCCCCTTGAGGAAAAAAAGAGCTGATGTAGACTACAAGAAATGCAAATTATTTTACAGCTCACTTTCTTTTGATTGTTTGCAAAAAAAAGGCCATAGGACGATGTAATTAGGCTATAACATATTGGGTTACTTTGAAATATGTAACCTAAATCATTGAGCATCGAAATGGCAAGAAAAACTGATTAAAAATGAAACTAACATCAGGTCGAATAGCCTCCATTTAAACCTGAGATCAATTGGGCCCGAAGTAATCTCTATTAATTACACAGAATGGAAACACATTCTTATCAAAATGGCTAAAAGGTGATTTTAATCGATTTTCAGCGTGAAATTTAATGAAAATATGTTTATCTATATTTGTAAAATGTAACAGAAACACATGGAAACATCTGAATCCTACAGAGCACGTGAATGCATTATCATAGGCTGATTATATGCTTAAATAAAGTGGATTAAAAATATCATTAAGTACGATCGGGTCACTGTAAACTCAGTGCTTTGCGCTGCAGACAGCACGAGTCCCGGCAGGAGCATTACAGTGATTTTCAGGGCGAGCCGGCTCGCCGCACGCATGGATCCCCTCAACAAAGAAGATGCAGGACACCTTTAAGAAAACGCCTCATCTCTCTGCCTGACTGTCACTATGGCAGCCAGTCATGCCATTTCAGGGTGCGTATTTTTTCCAGCAGTCACGTCTGACAATAGAAAACACATCTGCAAGCCTCGAGTCATGATGTGGCTTCATATACATGCGTTTGTGATCCATCACCCGCTGTGAAACGGCAGCGAAACGCTGAGCAGTGTTCTGCAACAGCGGGCATCAAAGTTCCCACACCCACTGAAGCATAAATAATTGTTTTTACTCACTGTGATTTTGGGGATGTTCTTTTTTCCTTGATAAGACATTTTCCGTCCGATTCCACCGTTCAAATCAGGCTTTGAAAACCGGTATTCCCTCTCTGCGGATGCTGCAGCGGCCCTCGCCTGGATGGGAGCTTCAGGGAATGGTCGCCCCTCTGTCAGTGCGATGTAAAGTGCCTCGCAGAGAGCTACAGGAGCGTCTGTGCTTCAGCCGCCCGGCCCCTCCCTCAATAGGCTCAATGGGAAACTAGAGGTGTCACAATCTTTCCACCAGAGGGCGCAATTGAGCAGCTGGTGAGCCAGTATCCAATTCTGAAACTGTCACATTTTTCTCGCACACATCTACTAATTATAATCATATATTAGTTATTTTTAGGCTATAAGAGACTTTTCTTGCCCCAATAGTAAATTATTCCAGGTTATAGTTTAATAAGTCTGCTGTGAATTCTGAAGGTTTTCTATGTATCACTTGCACTGAGGTTAACTGATCACAGTAAAAGGCCAATAATGATTGATTGAATTGAAAAGAGCATGTGGCACTAACACCCTTAAGAGAGAAGACAAAGCTTGCATCACTGCATCCCTGCAGGAGAGAAAATCTCATCATTTCATGTGTTTTTGTCATTCTGAAATTGTTTGCTTTAACATCATATTCCACCTTTGCAGCAGAGTTTGCTAAGCACGTACCGAATAAACGGACTTTTAAAATGTGGCCAATCTGCAAAATGAATTAACTGTACTGTTCATACAAGGCAGGATGGGATACGACCAAATTTATGTCATGAAGGGAATTTTAAAGTTGTAAAAAGTCTAAATAAAAAAATACTGTAAAATTGTTTAGATAAAATGTGCATAATATAAATGGTTCCTTTATGTTTGACAAGTAATATTACATAAAATATTATATTAATAACGGCTGTGGGTGTAAATCTTGACCAGTTTTTACCGATAAATTATGGTATTTTGTTTTTTTGGAAGCAGAGGAAAATGGTGTAGCAGCTGTCAGAGAGCCTGCCCACCACATTACACACCCCACATGTCTGCTCATCACACACACACACACGCACCACATGCCCCCTCCCAACCATGTGTCTCTTTTGTTTGGACCTAAAGTGGACCCCCCTTCACTCCACCAGTCGTTTTCTCCACCACTCCCCTCCTCAACACTAATGCACCCATAATGAGGAGGCACGAGGGTGTGCCTCTGTGTGTGTGTGTGTGTGTGTGTGTGTGCGTGAGTGCCTGTGTGTGTGTGTGGGCCTGAGTGTATG
>JAQFJA010000006.1:18604636-18616314 GCA_029874485.1 Naso brachycentron
AGGCTCGAGTGTGTGCCTCTGTGTGTGTGTGTGTGTGTGTGTGTGTGTGTGTGTGTGTGTGTGAGTGTGTGTGCGTGAGTGCCTGTGTGTGTGTGGGCCTGAGTGTATGTACAATCATACCATCATCATCATTTTCAAGATAATTCAAGTGTAATGTTTAAAGGTTTTATAGAAAAAAGTAATATCACAAAATCTATTTATAGTTTAGCTTTATCATATTTATCACTAACTTAGTTATTGTGCTGAATATCTCATCTTTACACAAAAAAACAATGTTTTACTGTTAAGATTTTTTTTATATCTATGCAGATGTTTCAGTAATCAGGAAAATAAAACTTTGGCAGATACAAAATAAATTTCTCTCTTTTGTTCAGATTACAGATTTCTAAAATATTTCATCTGTCATAGTTCTTCATTATTTAGGTGTAAAACCTCAGAGGGGATCAAAAACTAATTCCATCATTTTATCTTGTGTATAATTTTTTTAAGTTGTCTTGCATCAAAATCTATTTGTGTTGATTCTTTACATATGTGTTTATGAATGTGTGTAGCCTAAATAACTTTGTTCTACTGTATTCTAGTGCACCCATGAAGAAAACATAGCAAATCAACTACATATTTCCAAATTTCTTTGCTACATTTAAATGTTGAATCTCTGTCTGAACTTTTCTTTTACAGAATAAATTTTAAGTTCTGGGAGGAAACATGCTTTAAAGCTTGAAATGTTTTTATATCCAAATCAATAGAAGCTGATTGTTTTCCTCCTGCCTTTGGCTGCAAGAGGACACAGTGCCTGCATGCTGACATGTCCTTTCATGGCAGTGAGTCTGTAAGGCATTACCTCAGCATTCCCTGGCCTTGGAGAAAGCATCAACACACACACACACACACACACACGCACCCACACACAACTTAGCAAGCTTGCTACCTCTGCAGACCGCATTAACCGGCTGACACTGACAGACAGACAGGACTCAGACAGATCGAGGATGCAGAAAAGACTCTGTCAGGTCATCAAAGCTGCACCAGCCGACTTAGCACCATGGTGGCCCCCAAGGTAAAAGTTTACTTCAGCATCCGGCAATCCCTCTAAATGTCATTATTACCTATGCACATTAAAATGGTCATATTTATCCTGGCTAATGTGTGATCCATTCATGCCCAATGATATCAGACAATTTAGAAAAGCAAAATATCCACTGTGACATTTTTGAGAGCAGCTGATTATCACTGACAGTTTCATACGGGGGAGACTTCATTTATGACAATCTCTGGGTGAAAAAGGCCACACACACACACACACACACACACACACACACACACACCAGAACAAGAATTGTTTTTAATAAATGAGACGAATCTGTGAGGAATCCTGGGTGTAGGCGTATTCCAGCTATTTAGTTACGCATTTCCAAAGAAACGGAGGGACTGATTAAAAAAAGATGGTCCACATCGCAGCAGCAGAGTCTTCATGAGTTAAACCCCAAAAGTGTCTCTTCATTGTACCTCTCAGGTTTTCAAATTTCCCATCATAAACTATAGTGCTGATTTTCTTGTATTTTTTAGTCTCTGAGCGGAAGCTGAGTTTGGCTAACCCTGACGACGTCACTATGACATTATAAGGGTTATTTCTTATACCTGACAGACAGAAGAGATGACTCAAGCGTCTTACAGGCTGAGTAGTTCTCCTTGTGACTAGTAAACTGACAATTATGTGTAAAATTGGTGGAATAAACCTTCAGTTACGAGGCACTGATGCTCTTTCTCTTCCAGAGTCTTGAATCAGGATTTTAAGATAATGTTTTACTAACTACATTTTTTTAGTTTTATTAATATCCTGAAGGATGCCTTCATAATATACTTGCAGCTCATCTAAACAGGTGGATCTGTGCTTTTAGATATGCTAAAATATGTGAGTGAATATGTGAGCATGCATGTTTTCTGTGTTTGTATCCTCTCAGTCTGATCACCGCCCTGCTGCCTTGCAGGGTAACAAAGAAGGGGGTCGTCCCCAAACAGGCTGCCCTGGACATCTGGCTAACCACTCCCAGTTCTTCACTCGATTACAGCTGCTGTTTGCAGTCATTACCACCAGACGGGGGAAACATACAAGATCTATAATTATGATCATCATGTTTACTTTGAGCGTGTATAATGTCTAAATCATTTTGTTAAAACTATTAAATAACCATTAAGAGCCCTACAAATTACAAGAATAAGTGGAACTGATGCATTCCAATGTCAGACGTTGTAAACAAGCATCTTTTCAACTTCTCATTAGTTGCATGAAAAAGTTCATGTTAAGCCTGACTTGCATCCTGACATCAGAGGAGTGAGCATGTCTGACTCTCCTGTCAGTCTGATGTCCTCAAACAGTTTCCAAACAAAGCAGAAAACACACACAGCTTGGACTCTGTCTGTTCATTTCTGCTGAATCATCTGGTCCCTCAGGAGGTGCAATATTGCAGTGCCCTATTGAGCCACATGGGGGACAACTGGCAGCCAGCCACACTGAAGACATCTGCACATAAATGCACAGAGGAAAGACAATTATAACAGTAAAGACTAATAAAGGCTGGATACAGGTTGCATTTGAATTCTACAGAGAGATGATGAAAAATAAAATATGTGCAGCACAGTCTCAAACTGTCTGCTTCAGCATGAAAGCAGACAGTTTGAGACTAACAGCACAGGAACTACAGAGGCGTAAATAATAAGGACAAACAGTTCAAACAGTCAAATTTATATAAATATTAAAGGTGGAGTCAGTAGAATTTTACTAAAAAATAAACTATAGACATGTACAAAAGTAATGCTGCTCAATCATCACTTCTGAACCTCTGAATATGTGTGTTGCTGACACGTGTGGTGTATAGAGACACACCGCACTCTGCCTGTATTTTGATGTTTTGACTGACTCAGGACCTGCTCGGGACAAGTTACTGTAAAGAGCAATGTAGACGCGTAATCAATTTTTAAGTAACGGTAGCGCGACCGCGCTTCTCCGAAGCGTAGATGGCGTGACTGCAGTGAACTGGTGCGTTTCCCCCAGCCAATGACAGCATGCAGGTGAGGTTGAGAGCACCGCAGAGCACAGCGACTGGACGCCGTCCAGACCGGGGAAAGTTACAAATGTGGCTGTAGTGCAAAGAAAAGGAAAAATAGCCCTAGTGAGCAAGTGGATAAAACTTGTTCCAGAGCGAGAGTGAGTCTCTGTTTGGCTTTCAGCCATTTTGGAGCACTGAAAGAGAGGCTGGGAAGAGCGATGCAGAGTTGAGCACTTTGTGATGGACACGTAAGTGCTCAATACTGCCGGTTAGCTTGTTAGCTTGATAAATTATTGACTTCTCCATTAAACAAATATAATATTCCAACGTAGCTTGCTGTGTAACGTTAGGTAAAGGTATAGCAGTATACGTAGTGCACGCTAAGTTACAATACTTCTGGAGCGTTGAGCCGGGAGGAGGGGCCCAGTTTGAATGTTGTGTTTACAAACAGCAACGAACAAATTCTACTAACTCCACCTTTAAGCTCTGTGGCTTCAATCAGTCTACTCCATTTGTGTCTCAGCAGCTCTGTAACTTTTTCTTGCTGTTGAGTCTCCAGCTCATCAATGCTGGGGGACAACAACACAAAAATCTGCCACCGCAGCAGAAAAATCAGCACAGTCTTGTTGTACTTGCTCTTTTATGTGACAAGATTTGAATCAAGCAGTATTTAAGATGTAGAAACAATGAGCGAATAAGTTTGATCCTTTCACAAAAAATCATGAAACAGATTTAAGTGATAATCTGGGACTTTTCTAATTAATCTCCTTTGTCTGTTATGTTATCACAAGTGCACATTTGGTGCTTTTCAGGAGAAATGTCTCTTTTCAAAGATGTAAAAAGAGCCAGATGTTGCAGAACTTAACGTTTTGCATGCTAGGGCTCGACCACGTTGGGGTTTTTTCAGGCCGATGTGGATAGTGATAATAGGGAGCAAGAAAATTTCAATATCAATTATATTGGCCGACCCAAATGTGGTTATCAAACACTTGTGACAAGGATATTTAATGGAGGTGGAATATCTTACATTTTACCAAATTTAATTCCAAATATCAATGCACCCAACAGTAAACACTTCACTTGCTAGTTACAAAATAACAGGCCGCCCTCTGCTGGACAAACTACATAACAACATCATTTTAAATCACTTGTCCAAGCATTTTTCCAGTCTTATAAAACAGATTTAAGATCTTAGAATGTCAATACCTGAGACCACATATGCCATTACTTCAGTATGAAAAACTAAATTTTGCTAATACCTTTTTCTTGAAACATTTAAATCTGTATATCTGTATTGTCATTAGTAGCCTCTAAAGCAAAACACACTTTGCAGAGTCATTCTAAACACAACTGCTGCTGAGGATTTCAGACCAGAGTTGATGTTAGGCTGATGATGCATCTGAGGGGACAATTAAATTTATTAGATTCCACTTAAGTGTAATCTATTACATATTGTATTGCATCAGATCATTTCATAAGATTAACGCTTTCCTGCTCCTTGTAAAAATCAATTTATCTCGTACAGCTTTATGCGAGCACGTGGCCAGCCCTACAATAACTAACTTGTAATCATGCTCTTTTGTTTAATGGTGTCTTTTCTTTCTGAGCCATAATTGCAAGTGTGTGTGTGTGTATGTATGTGTGTGTGTGAGTTTGTGAGCCAGAGCCAGAGATGAATCATCATTTTTGGATTTCGAGTGATCTCAGTCTGGCATTAGAAGACTCAACACTCCGGCTCAAAACACGTGTCATTTAACCACGGATGCAGTAAATATTTAATGTGTTTGCTTGGTAACACATACAGATGTTCTCCCTCTTCTTCCATATAACTTTTTTTCCCTCCCTTCTGGAGTCAGATACAAACACAACTCAACATTTTTATGATGAGAACTTTTTGGTAAGAATCTCTATGGTGCCACATACCACATATAATCAGTAAAACTTGTATCTCAGGAAAGGCACCACATGAATCCAACAGAGCCATTGTTCATGTTATTATTAACAATAAAATATCTGCTGTTTATACAGTTTTACAGAAATCTGCTCTGGAACTTTGAGTATAAGAGCAACAGTGAGGGAGGAATGTGGAACCAACTCCTATATGAAATCTTTCAACATTTGAGACTGAACTTAACCTTGAATCATGCAGCTGTAGCAGCTGTGCACTTTGAAGAGACAATTCAGCTTAATTTCCTCAGTCACATTACCTGCGCCCCCCCACATAAACTAGAACTGTTGTCATGTCTGTCCTTAAATATTTTCTTGGAAGTAGCTTGATCTGCTGTGCATTTTCAGCACCATGGAATTATTCTCCGCATATTATAGGAACACTGAAGGTCCACAGGGTGTCAGCTGTGATCCTCTCATATGTCATGTTGCTACTCATCACTGTGATCATGATGCAGACACAACTGTATAGATATATAGGCTACAATATGGTATAAAAATACATATTTATAATAAATACATATGGTATAGAACATTATGGATCAAAGAGGAAGCCCAGAGAGTGGTGGGACTGGGAGAAAAAGGTGCAATTAAAAATTGGTGTGCTACTTCAGCACCACGGACAGCACCATTGGATTAATCAATAAACAGAGTTAGGCTATTTCAGATCCATAGAATATGACTCGCATCAACCTCAGGCTGATAAGGGGTCAATAAGTCAGACACATCAGACTAAACAATCCCTCTGCCCCTGAACCCTCGTAGGTTTTAGTTATTAGCTTCCAATCACCATAATAATTAAGTCAGTCATAACAGCAACCAGACGAAATCACTCTTTCAATTAATCCCACACAACCTCCAAAAACACCACTGCAAGCACATGGAAACATGCTTGTGACTGTCCTGAACATGTTATGCAACCTTTCACTGAAAAGAGTCAATCAACACATTACACTCTTTCCTCTCACACAAGAACCTCAAACTAAACTATATAGAATTGAGTACAGAGAACACTTTTTTTTTAATAATAAAAATTGAAGAGAATAAAAACATTCAGTCTGCATTATATTCAAGTTGAATAATAAAATGGGAGCTGTGCAAAGGTAAAAGAGTTTGCTTCTGGTTTCAGGCTGAATGCTTTCTCATATCATTTGAGATTCGGCATCACTCTACAGCCACCTGAAGGCCGCACCATTACTGCTTCATTGAAATCATCATGGTTTCCAGTTTTCCGGCTAATGTCATTACACCAGTCAGTACAACATTCATGCAGCTCAGTTGTTTTAATGAGTTTCTATTGAGCCAGTCTGCTACTGTGCTATTCACAAGCCATGTGTGTGCACATGTCGGGTTGGATTTCTTCAGCAGACTGTCGTACCAGGTGTTTCTGCGCTGTTTTTATTGGGATGCAAACACTATAGCAGATGCACTGTTTCCATAAATGTGCTGCAGGTTTTGAAGAAAGGGGAATGCTCATATTTCTCAGTTGCATTTGATGTGTAGAACTTTTCCAACCTCTTTAAGATAATTTCACCTGCACTGTGCATGCACACACTGCAGGACAATCCTGTAGGGATGTTAGGCTACTGTCTTGCATTTTAGCTTGCTGCTTTAATGGAGCCACAGCTGTCGCACAAGAACAGCGGGGCAACATGTTACTAAATGTGCAGGCAACACTTGTTGCTTTTCTGCATTGTTTGGCACCGTGGTTGCCAGCTCGGTGGCTTCCCTAATACACAAGTGATGTCTGCAGTTGCCCACGAAGCAATGACAGTTCTGTACTTGTGCAGCCTTGAGGCTTTATAGCCTTTTTCTGTGGCCTCGATCACTTGAATCTTTGTGTAAAATCACTGTGTTTTTTTAGTACATTGGCTAAATGTTAACAGGGTTTAAGAATTCTACAATCTGAACAAATGCTGATGATTCTGCATTTGTTAAGATGCTGTATATTCTACAGTGCTGTTAAATTACTTACATAATTTCATCAGACAGATTTGTACTCTTTGAGGTGTAGCCCACAGCTTGAGGGCACCAGTGCACATTGTTGGCATTGCGAATCACTTCATTGTGCTTAAGTCTAAAAAGAGAAAGCTCTATCTTTTCGTTTAAACCTACCACCACTGGGATGTTTTGCATCATTAATCTTTTCTCAAAATAACAAAGGGGGCTGCTGCTAAAAGAGCAAAGTAAAATAAACAGATACCACAGTGGCACACACTGTAGAAACCCCTCCTGTCATTAACACATGCTGCATCAGTCTGTCGCTGTTCATGTAAAAGTTACAGGCTTCTCACCTTTTCATTCCCCAGGTTCTGCAACACTTCTTTACCGCCGCTGGCTCTGATCTCCACCTGCGGTGAGGACTCTTTTCCTCTTTGCGTGTTTGCTGCGGGACTTTCCACACCAGGGGAGCTGCTGTTGTCACTCCCCGGGCTGCTCCTCTCCTGGCCGGTCTCTCTTTTAGCGGTCCTCGGGGTGCGCGAGCCCCTCTGGCCGACGCTCAGGGCATCAAAGTCTATGGTTTTACTCTCAAACGCGCCCTCGACGCTGCAGAACAAGCCACCGTATTTCTGCCGGGGCACCTGGTCGGCCGTGCCGGGTCGGGCGAGATAAACCGGCAGGTCGTCCTCTGCCTGGTCCCGGTTTCCCCTGCGCTCTGCCATGGTGGAGCCCTGCACAAGTGACCGAGAAAGACGGAGAAACTAGTGCTGAATTGGTGTGTGGCTGTTTCTGTGTGTGAGAGAGGAAGCCTGAGCAGACAGTCAGGCAGGAGTTGAGTTAAAGCCAGAGGTGGCACTGTGGTGGTGAATGATGCATAGGTAGGATTTGGTTTCCCTCAGGTTCTGAAACAAGGATTGTGGACTTTTTGTCAGACAGAATTTTTTAGTTCTGATTGGCAAATAAAAACGCACAAACACGTGAAGCGAAGGGCTGGTAAAGTGACCAGGGGACTCTTTTTACATGGACAAAGATTTCTCGGTTTAAGAAAATCTTTATTATTGAGAAACACATCAGAAATATATTTTTTTATTAAATACTCACCTTTCCTGGCTGATTTATTTTTTAAGCTGAATATAAGAGTCAAAATATTGTTTTTACCCTGGAAGATTTCAATTTTCTGCTGTTTGACAAACTTGGTCAGCACGTGCTTTAAACATAATTGTACCAAAAAGGCCCTTTAAGCTGGACACGTGTGCGCACTCAGCAGGTAACAATGGGCGGAGCTCTGCACCACGTCTCTGTCTCTGTCCTTTCAGCACCACCTACGTTGACATGTAACCACACCTGCGCTTCTCCTCAACAAGACAGGTAACGCCATAACCTTGGGTGGGCTAAAGCTGACGTGTGTTCAAATGTTCATCAGCGACACCCTGGGGTGATAACTGACGTTAGCACAAATGAGACAGGATCGAGTCAGGAGCAGCTTTCAGGCTGCGAGACACAAACTGATAAGACTGCTGAGTCAAGGGAGCAACAAGGGAGTCAGCACCGTCAGATGTGATCATAACGACCACTTTCAGCATGTTTCACAGCACTGAGGGGAGTCAAACTCAGTCAAACTCAGCCTCTTTATTTGAAGCCAGAAACTACCCTCCTTTCATCTAGATAGAAATAATAAAGATAAGAACAGAAGGGAGAAATTTTGCATGATAGTTAAATAGATTTTGCTTTTTGTTTTCTTGGATCCGAAAGTAGCCCAGTGACTTTCCTCCAAATATCAAGTAGCATATACAATTGATTAGTCACGTTAAAGAGGCCGTTTTATTCTCTTTTTGGGGGTTCATATTTTATTCTTGGTTACTACTAGAGCAGGTTTACATGCTTTGATGCTCAAAAAATTCATCTGTCTTCTCATACAGCCGACTTCTGTAGAACCGTTTTTTTCCAGGATTTTTGCCTCTGCTCTGTTTTAGCTCCTGCCCCGCCTCTTAAGGCTTACTCTGCTCTGATTTGCCAGTTTAAACACAAACCTTCCAGATGAGCCTATAGAGAAGCCCCGAACACTGTGACACAGCAGTGGTCTGAGATTTAAAAAAAACTGATGAGAACGGAGCGTTCAGAGCCATTACAAACAGCCCACAGGGATTACTGCTACACACCCTCATCTCATTATTTCACACTTTGGCTTCATTTAAAACGGCAATCTGACTTTGTAACATCATTTATTGGTTGAAACAGACAGAAAAGCATAATATGACCCCTTTAATATTCCAATTCATCACCTGTTTTAACTGTAAAAATTGTTGTTGATTTGGACAAAAACTTGAAAGAATGAAAAATTTGCCTGCTACAGTGTAAGGACAATTAGTTTCACTGTTTGATTGATGCTTGGTGAAAACTTTCATCAGCTGGATTAGAAATAACAAGCTGCTGCCCTCCAGTTTCCATCAAAGTGCTAAGTGTGTGTGTGTGCGTGTTTGAGAGAGGGGGAGAGAGTAACAGGGAGTCAATAGAAATGAGAAGGAGGGTCAAGGTCAGCCTCACTGAAGGCTACAGTGGAATCAAACAGTGCACACCCTCAGGTCTCATCTAACAGGTTGTCATCACTGAAATGAAGCCCCGGCTGCTGAGGGCCACATCATGGGCCATGGCACTCGAGCCAGCATCCGGCTTTTTCCTCTTTTGCTTCTGCAGAGGAAATTAACTCATGTATGCACGGCAACCGAAATAAAACTCTCAGATGGCTTAGACTGGTTTTGTTTCTAAATATGTGTTTGCATGTTTGCAAGCCAGAGAGAATGTCTAACTGCAAGACAGACTGGAGTAATGTGCAGTATTTAATTGTCACTTTAACGTTACAAAAATAATGCAAGCATGAAGGAAATTTATGCAAGAAATCAAATTTGAAAGCGTGTGCAACTCTTATTTTTCTCCCATTCCCCATTTTACATATTTTACCGAGACTGGAGGAGAGCACATGATTTCAATGCATGGGAGAGAGAAAAAAAAATGATGAAGCAATACATTCAGAAACGATGGCTTAGTGGAGATTTTCTCAGAGGACTAAAGCTGTGTAAAATATGATAAGTAGCTCTATTTCCACACATTCCTCGCTGAAAACCACTGTCGCAGTTCCTGTTGGCATCCAGCGCAGCGACTTGTCAGGCCAGCAGAAATTTCCCCTCGCATGAATGTGATTAAAGCATCGAGGTTTGCAGAGATGTCGAGAGCCCAATAAAATGTTCTGCCTCTGTGTTTCTATGGGGACTTTCCGAGTTTGTGTTTCATGGCTGTCTGTCCTGACCTCCTTTCCTCCAGTATGTTTTTTTGTGATTAGACGGTAAATAATGCCAAGAATAGAGGAGACAAAAGAAAGCTGACAGCATTCTTTGGATCTGTTCCATGCAGAGTCACACAAACCCGTTGAAATGACTTTAAAAGAATGAAATATTATGTGAGAGAATAAGGGCAGAGCTTAAAGGCTGGTGCAGATGTTTGTCTGTTACTGTAAGCTGTTTAAATGCGGTCTGGATGGAGCGGGCTGACTGGGGGCAGTGGAGCCATCAGCTCACACTGTCTGGCTTTCAATGTCAGTCATGTCATGATCGCTCATAGCCGAAACCATAAAAACCAAAACCCCCAGTAGGTCGTTCATTTCATTTTTGTGATTTTTTTCAGTGGTTCACTGTCAAACTAAAACCCTCTGATCATAGAGAGAGAAAATCCATTCAGAGGAGTTGATGGGTTTGCTGCACCAAATAAGACGTAGCTTGCATCTGTTGGATTACATGCATGAAACTGTGACAAGCAGTGTTTGGCAGCTGCCTGAGAGGCTTTGCTGACAGGATATTGTCCTGCTTTAATGAGGCTTTTAAAGCAATCAGCAGCAATGCAGGACGTTACTCTAACTTCATATTAAAAATGGATGTCAGGTAAAGGCGAACCATTAAAATGAATCTCCCACATAAGACAATAGCTCTCATGTTGCCACTGGCTGAAATGCATGTTCATCCAGGCATGATGGAACGACGGCAGATAGGACAGAGTTTGGCAAATTCACGTTGAGTGCTCTTCATGGATTTGGCACAAAATGCCTCACGGCGAGGGAGACCTTTAAAGAAGTGGGTATGTGGGCCACTGTTTCACAGGCAAGTCAATAAGAATTAACTCGCACAGTGAATGATAATGCAGGATGTCTGATGATTTTTAAGTGGGTTCTGCACCGACTCACCTTTATAAAATAAAACGAGTGATGGACTAAAACTGAACAATAATTCTGGTCCTCTGATCGTCTTGAGAACGCACCATCCTGCATTGCTACTGTTATTTTCTTTGTGTGTTGACTGTATGTCAGAGACTTGACTTTGACTCAAGTCACAAATTTATTTAATCCAGACTGGACAGAATCAGGAAAGAGCTTGACTCTGACTTAAAGGACGATACCAGTGTTACCACATGTCATTATCATCATATCCTGTTTGGTCTGTATTTAATAAACGTTACAGAAAGTACCTGAAAATATCTGACAACGTTAGTTGAAAAGAATGTCTGCATCAACATCCTTCTTCGTGTAATATTCGAGTTAAGAAGGCAGAGCCTGTAAGGATCTGTTTTCCAGGGGTAATAACTTTTGTCTCCACGGCTCCCCTTTTTGTCTTACTCAGCTATTTTTGACCAGATAAACGCAGGTTTTATCTAAAGGTGAATTATCTAAGAAGGGTGAATTATCTATACTTTACAACT
>JAQFJA010000006.1:18640517-18654547 GCA_029874485.1 Naso brachycentron
TTCTGAGTGTGTTTAGAGGCGCAATACGGTTAAAAAGGTTGCCCCCCTAGTTAGCGTTATAGCTATCCCGAAGCTCCAGTAGCCAAGGGATAACTCCGGTTTGGTCGCATCATTTTCAGTCGCATTTTTTGCTACCCCCAACACTGTGTGACCCTCAGGAAAATGAGAAAAGGGTCACAAATGGCCAGAGTTCTCCTTTAAGACTAGAAAGTGGCTGGTGCATCTCTTGACTTTAAATTCTTTTCACTGCTGTCCGTCACTATCCCGCTGTTAATTTCTACCTCGTCCAATTAATTTCCATTCACGTTGCCCACATTCATGTCATAAGCGCCACAGCGAGGAGTCATGAGGAAGTGACACCGGTGAGTCAAATTGGCAGGGAAATCTGTTTACAGCGCTGTGTTACTTTAACCAAAATATCAATATTTGGCGCCAGCGATACAATGATCGTATCTTAAGGGTCAGGACGACGATATGTTCCCGTATCTATATTTTGTCTCACCTCTATTCAGCACTCCTCTCGTTTCACAGGGCTGTGCATCTGAGAGGTCAAATGTTTATGCACAGGAACTTAAAGCAGCAGCATCTCTTACTTAAGGAACAGATTTAAAGCAACTGGTTTGTGACATACAGTAGCATGCACTGTTTAACAGCTTGAGACTGAGCTAGTTTAACCTTCGGGGCATCGAAGTCACACTGCATTATTTTATTTTGTGATCCTCACCGTCAATAGACAAACACACCGACAGTATTTTCAAAGACTCTATCTTCCTCTAAGTTCATCAAGAGGAAACTCTTTGCCAACCGTTTAGCTGCTTCATGTGTATTGCTTTGCAGCAGAGTAAACGCAGAAATCCTCATTCAGTACAAAAACAATTAAGAATCAATGCTGACAGAAGAAAATAGGTTAAGCTAAATACCCCATATAAACCATGAGGACTGATTTCAATCTCTGTGCTGCAAACACAAACTACAATCACATTGTGGAATACCAATTGCATTGATTTCTGCTTGAGCATGAAGACAGACTGGCAATGCAACACTCAACACAGTTAACACAACATCAATCACAGCATACAGCTTCCCTGCAAAAGCAACATCGATGCAATAAGAAGACATGAAAAATGAGAAATATGTTAGATTATCAGTAAATAACACAACACATCTGCTAGCCGTCAAAACAGGACACCCAGCAGCTACAGCGTGCAGAAACAGCTCCTCTGAAAACAAGACATGAGACCATCTGACAAAACTTAAGACCAGTTTAAACAGACTGACACGAGTTAGCGAAATTGCTACTGTCACCCCAGAGAGGGATAACTGGATTTTGCAAGGCTGTTCAGGGTATTCCTCTAAGAATCACACACTTTTCATCTTTGCATCCCGATTTAATTTTTCCTAAAATGAAACTTTGTGCTGTGTTTATACCTTTAGTCATTTCCTAAAGGATTTTCAGGATTGGGCTTGAATTTTAGACTATGTTTTACCTTAATTTGTTCAGTATTTGTTGTCATAGCACACCTGCACTCATGTTGTGTTTTGTGCAGATACTTGGCCAATAAAGCTGATTCTGAGTTACTGCTAATTGGAGCTTAATCATCATTAATAGGTTTTATTTTCTTCTTTCCCAGCATGCTGTGTTTGCTACAGCATCTGTAGTACTTGATATAACTTACAGCTTATTAACCAACAGCGAGCTGAGTAAGCTTTAAATGTCTGCCATAGAAATGCTTATTATATTGTTTTGTGGCATGAAAGTGGTCAAAATTATACATTTGAAAAACTAAAACACGTCTTTCCAGTTATGCTTATGGTTAGAGATGGTTAAAAAATGCACAGAGATCACGCACTTAGAGTCATTTCCTGTATGTCTCCAGGTTTCCCCACTAAACCACCCCATTAGGAGAATAGTGGCCAGTTTTCAGTCTGCTCACTCTCGGAAGAGTCTGTGGGACATTTTATCAGCCAATATTAGGGGATCATAGATGTATATTAGCATCAGTACATATGTTATCCAATATAACATAATGCAATTAACTGTTTCACCTTAAAATATCCTGACCCAATTATATATCTTTGTCACAAGTGTTTGATAACCAAAAAAAATGTGTGTGTGTGTGTTTCTCTGTGTGTTGCATTAATATCAGCATGAGTCCCTAAAATCGAATATCGGTCAGACTCTATTTGGGTGATAATTCTCTGAGGTCGACTGCAGCAACATCATACATGTGAAGCGCACTGACACCATGACCTACTTTTATCTAGTCAGACATGAGTTTTGGGTGTTAAAGCTGGATTTTCCACGCAGTTTACCTGGATAAATATGGAAAAGCATCCAGTTCTGCTGCTGCTTGTCGGCTCCAGTCTGATACTCTTGTGGTGTGTGTGGTTCGATGGTTGATAGCTCTTAAGGAAAAACCCTGTAACTGCTTTATTGAAGACTTTCAGCGATTCTCACGATAATTTGGACAACGTGCCATTGCTGAATTTAGCAATGCCTTACATCAATTTTTGGCAAATCTGGCTCATTCACCACAATAAATTAGTTTTTGATATCATTAAGAGAAATAAAAGGGACGCTTCTGTGTTCAGTGTTAGGCTATTTACAATCAGAAAAGATATTTCATAATAAGAGCTGAGATTAGATATAAGTGGGCATCCTCTTCTCTTCCCACAAACAAAAGGCTGTCTCTCACTTCCAAAATAAATCTTTAACTAAGAGCCAACATTTTCTATATCAGGACAAACCATCTGACATTCATTATCCAGTCAAACTAAAGAACAAGCCATATTTTGTCTCTGGCTAAGGTAGGTTTAAAAAATAAGATAAACTTTGGTATCTTTCAGGGATCAGACTTATAATTGTGAGTTATGATTTATGCTTTTGATTAATCAGATAACAGAAATATTTGAATACACAAAAATATTAACAATAATTTTATTTTAGTTGCATTGAATTCTACATGATTTTTGATGCAGCGTAATCACAGTTGCAGTCTAATTGTAATCATCTGTATGATTGATTTAGTAGAATACGGACACTCAAGTCATTATTTAACAGAAAGTGGCAATATGAAAAAAAATACACGAACAACTGCCACTTGAATTTTATTATGAAATACATAGTGTGAATATTTCACTAAAGATTGAATGCTGTCTCAGAATTGCCCATATTTATGTGGAGCAGGAATATAAACCTTCATCACAAGACTTCGACTTCAAGTTTTTTAAATGATCTGACTTAGACAACATCTACATGTATACAGATATTTTTAAAAACTGATTTTTTTCTCTCTGTTTAAAAAAAAAAATCCTGTCCACACCAGAGGCGTTTATGAATATTTCTCCGTCCCCATGACAATGCAGACACAGTAGAAAACGCCCACATAAACATGCCAGGCCAGTAGGTGCTTATTGAGAGTTTTCTTGAGCGAACAGCATTTGTAATCAGGATAAGAATGGCGAAATCAAAACGAAAGGAGATTCATATCTTTGGACAGATGACAAGTTAGGGTTAGTGCTTCATGTTACTCTGGAATATACGGTCAACAAGCACCAGCCAAAGCAGGTATGACAACATTTTTGAGGCATTTTATGAGCAGTATCCAGATTTCCTTGTAAACATGCCATTAAACCCAACAGTCTTAAGCAAACGTAAACAAACCAGTAGCCTGCCATCATGGATTTATGGCGCATACACAATACATATAAACAACAAAGCACAATACATATAAACAACAAAGCACAATACATATAAACAACAATTGCCATGCATAAGTTGAAATAATGACGTCAGTGTTTCCCAAAACCTATATTTCAGCTGACCCCACAAATCTGAAAAAACTGAGTTTTTAATAATCTTCACCTTGAAGGGTGTTTTCCAAAACCTGTTTTCAGTGACCTAAAACTCCATTCTGTGTGGAGACGGGAGGCCAAAACGCAGAGAAAAACCTGTTTTCAAAAATATCCACATACATGTGGACGGGGCCTTTATCTATCCTCCTATCACTGACTTTTTTCCAGCAAACATAATCTTACATTTCTACTTTTCAACTAATCCAGTTTATGCAATCAAGTCAACAAAGTTACATCAAACCGAACTGCCTCACAGCAATAAGCAAATGAAGTTTAGCCGGGTTCTGGTTTTGACCTAAGTTGGTTAAAAGCGGTCATCGCATCTGTTGGAGTTAAGCAGCACTCTGTGGATGTGGCTTCTTAGTTCAGGCCAAAAGTGACTTCTACGGTATATGTTTGAGGTCAAGCAAAATTTGGTGCATTAGTATTTATAACCAAACATCATTATCATTTTACCAGTTGGATTAAACAAAACTACAGGGACGTTTTGATCGAGACTGCTTGTTTTTATGTAATCGAGTCAGCAAAAGTTAGCTGCACTGATGCCAGCGTTGCCCTGATGTCAGTGAGGAACTTCAGTTTAATCAGTCAGGGGTCGTGCTGTGACGCAAGTTGGTTCAAGCGCCATCACATCAGCTGAGGTCCAGCAGCACTCTGCTGCTTGTTTTTGGATTATGTTTCATCTGCTTCTTCGGTCAGGCCAGAAATGACTTAAAATCCCTCTGCCTCAGGTCAAAATACAAACCCAGAGTATGAACAGAGCTCTGCTAAAGCTTCCTGCTGCATGGCTTACATGTGACTTGAGTGACCAACTTACAAAGTATTTGAAAGGGCATTAAAGTTCTCAAATAATAAATATAGTGAAACTGTATTAGTTTCATTTGATTTCTTAAATGTTTTTGGTCCTGTGTAGTCACATTTTGACTTCATTTTTAAAGCATTACCTTGTTTTGCAGCGCAGCTTAAATCAAACTTGATACATCATGTAACAGTTACTTACATGAATCAGATAGTCGACTGATGGTAGATGAAAAGTAACACGTCAAGGGAAATACATCTCTGAAATTATATGACACTGGCTAGCAACGCAGCAGGGCTTGATCGCAGCTAAATACAGAAAGTGGAGGGAAAGAAGTGGTAATATGACAGTCACCTTTGCTCAACCCGATCTGGGCATCACAGAGGAGCTCTTCAGGACATCATCTTCCAAATTCTAATCAAATTTTGACAAATTTTGAGACAGCTGCAACCAAAAAGCAGAAAAACAATGCAACTGTCTGAATGTATGGGTACATAGTTGCTACTAGGTTTGAGATGTATCAACGTATTGCAGTATAGTAGGGTTTAAAGAAATACTGAAGCTATAATTTTCAATACTGTCACAATGGCAGATGTTTCCCTCTCTATTTGATTGATCTATTTAACTGCCAGCAAATGCAAGTAGGCTACTGCTGAGGGGAAATCTCTTTTGGTGGAACAGGCAGCTGAGCTAAGAAAGGTGGCGACTTTTAGTGGTGGCGACAACCTCGGGGGAAGGATGCAAACAACCACAAATCTTCCGCTCATTCAGAAGTAATTTGGGTTCAGTCCTGAATATAACGGTGAGCCAGCCAACAACTAGGCTAAATGCATATTGCAGACACACAGCAATACGGGTTAAAAATTAGTTTAAAAAAATAATAAAAATGATTACTAGCAGCTCCACTTTTTCCTTTTTTTCTTACGGAGAAATGTCATCCTATACTGTATACAAGAAAATATAGCACTAAGTTCACATTTTTTCCATTTTAAAGTGAATTATTCTGGCTATTTTTAATTTCATCCATCAGCCATTGAACGGCTCTTTTTCCAGCAGTTCGATCCATAAACCATTAAGTAGTGGGCATTCACCAGCCTGTATCTGTGTGGACCCTAAAGCAATAGTGTGACAAATGTCTCTTCCAGCAGAGGTGATGTGTGTTAAATCAGGCCAGTGTAACAGCCTGGGGCAGTCGCAGGCTACAGACAGACCACAGACCCTGAGCCTCAGCCAGCACGCTGTGGACTGTAGCATCCTCTCACAACATTACTGCAGCATCCTCTCCGAACATGTCCTCTGGTGTGTGATGATGACCTGTCAGGCAGAAAAATGCACACACTGCACGCTATGCACGCGTTTAATTATGAACCGATGCCAATGCGCATCTGGCTTTACCTGGGGCGCACGCATCAACAGCTGGAAGCTTTGCTGCACAACAAGTACAGCTAGTAAAAGCGAACCAGCCGCAGAAATACAAACACGGAGGATGCTCAGCGCAGCGGGAGCGTCCGTCGTGTGTGCTGTCCATGCGTGGTGATGACGACCACCAGGCAGGCACAGCTCCATCCTCGACATCTTCGAGGGGATTGCTAGTGTAGGCCGAGCTATGCCACTTCCGACATGCGGACTAGGCCGATGCTAAACGCTCAAATTGCACAAGATTTACTGTTTCATGTTATCGTGCACGATGATGGCATATGTCGCTGCAGTGCAATCCTTCAGTCCAAAGCGGCGGTGAGTGAAAAGGAGTTAAATATGAAAATCTCGCACCGCTTCTGAGATGATCAACCTGACTCAAACCAACAGGCCCGCTAGTCCCAGTTACTCCCAGTTCAGACGATGTTAAACCTAAAAGCAGCAGAATTTACGGACAGCTTCCGTCGCCTTACCTCGTGATCGATTCTCATCGTGTGCGGAGTCCTAATCTGTGCGAAAACGTGTCCATGACATGCTGCTTTTTCGGGAAAAAATCGCCCCCCTCCGCTATGCGCTCAGCATCAGCAGCAGTCCGTACAATGGAGCAGTGATGGCCGGTGGTGATGATGCTGGGAGCCCCGCCCTCCTCCCCGTGCAGCCAGAATGAGCTCACTGGTTTCCAGCTCAGCCGGGTCTGGTGCCGCCGCAGTCCACCAGCACGCAGCGCACTGACGCCGCAATTACAGCGGACGTTCACTGCCCACGTTACAGGCACAGAAGCGTTTCTGCGATGTTCCGGAAAAAATTACAATAATTTGTTTGACTAATTTCTTTTTGGATTCATTGTGATAGCAGGCGGGTGGTGTAGGCCAGTTGTAGTTTCTGGCACAAGCTTACATCCAGCATGCATAGCTCAAGAATGAGTTTCTTTTTTGGCCTGTGACATTAAATCATCATCTCATCTGAAAAATGTATCCATCAGTCAACAACAGGTATAATACAACAGGTATAATGAGGTATTTTTCCTTATATCGGCAGTAAGTTAACCCTCCAACATCACCAGCCATTTTTTGATTCCATTCTGCATCAACAGGAGGATCATCTCTGACTGGAGAAACTGAAGTTTTTGTCAATTTTATTCAACATCTTACATGATCTAAGCTGTTTGTTCTCATGTGTAAAAATGCAGATTTACCGAATGACTCTTACGGTTTCGAGGCCTAACACCATCTCAAACATTTCTGTTTCTGTGGAGCCAAAATCCTCGCTTCAGTTCTCATTGACATTGACAGTATACACAATTTCCACTGTGTGTTGCAGATCTGGATAATGTAGTAATGGGTAAAGTGCTGCCATCTCACGGTCGATCCCAGAACTGTAAGTTATTCCAGATCCCATCAGTGGTTAAATCCTTTTTTTTTTTTTTATCAGTGGATCCAGACATCCTGGCCTATTAATATTCCTATTATGTAATAAATGTCAGTAGAACTTAGCCTATTCAGACGATGCCCCTTTAATGATGCAGGAGTAATCTTCTCAGTTTTAATGACATTAATTAAAATTAAAGAGCCTAAAATAATATTCACATTATTATTCTCATTATGATATTTGTTCTCGGTTAAGGAGCTGTCCTGTAGTTCTCTCATGTTGTAATAAACTCTCCTCGTGTGTTTGTGTATAGGCTATGTGTGTTTTTTTCTATAAATGACAATGCAAATATGCAGGCTAAATAGCTGTGTATGGGCATATGGGTGTATCCATATAAATATGTGAGAGTAATGTATAAGTATTTAGGTTTGGATTTGGTTTATTTAAGAAGGGGACAGGGCAAATTAATAAAACACACGTTTAAACATGGGTAAAAAAAATGCTAGAGTTAGCCAAAAGGCTACTTTTTATCTGTAGTCTTTACTGTATTTTAAATATCATCATCATCATATGTTTAAAAAAAATCAATATGGCTATGATAAATATTTAAGTAATGAAGTTATATTTTCTGATTATAATAAATTTTATTACATGATTTTTGATTTAGATACATTACAGTACATTTTTATTTCTGATACTGATTATAAGTAAGGGTGTAATTCATATTTTTGTAATGAGTTATTATATATTTAAACAAGATGAAGAAAATTCAGTCTGAAAAAGCTGGAAAATTACACTATTAATGAATGACTGATGGAGAAGGGTGGGATTTAAGTTTGAACTTCTTCTGTCTCCTTTTCGGAAATGTAAACTGATTCATCCAGTGTCTGATATATTTTTTTCCACTAAGCTTTTCATTGTTTGAAACTATTACTTTTTTGCTGTTTTTTCTCTGTATGATCTTTGTTTGGTCTTTTTATATGCTCAAAATAAAAATTTCAAGCTAAAACTCTAATTCTTAAACAGGAGCAGAATAAAACTTTTGTTTTATTTTGAGAACATAATAAAGTTCTAAACGCCAGTGGACAGAGGGTTTTTTTTTTTTGCACCGCCGTCAGAGGAGTCTTGGAGGAGCAGTCGATTTGTGACGCCCCTCATACAAAATTTCACCTTATCTAACCCGCCACCAACACCCCCCCACCCCCCCAGCGCGTGCATCTTTGTCCCTATAACTTAACTGTCTCAACAACGCTATCCTCTGTAACGCTACAGAGCTGCTATCTCATCGACATTTTACTTGAGGTCCAGGTCAGTGCGCACAAAGACAATTAATTGTGATAGTTATATTACTGGGCTGGCTTGACTTGCTTTCCAGGAACGACGACTTACTTGACCGCAGTGCACGCAGTCTTCTGTTAGTACAGAGGAAAGCTGACTCCAGAGGAGTTTTTCAATATTAAGGACCCAAGTGATTCAAATAAAATCATGAAAGGAAAGAATGGCACCTGCACAGCTTTTGTGCCAAAAGGATACAGAGAGACGTCGAAAGAGCTGGAGGAACGGGGAAACTGGGGGACCAAAGCCGAGTTCATCCTGACTGTAATGGGGGCGATCATCGGACCCGGGAACGTGTGGAGGTTCCCTTACCTGTGCTACAGAAACGGCGGAGGTGAGTCAGTCTCAGCAGCTTGGCAAGCGCATGTCCCTAAAATAATCAATCAGGACAATCAGGGAAAACTTCTTTTCAACATCCTCTCTCTTGGGCTCATTGTTGAAGTACTGATTCTCTGTTTTTTCAGGCGTGTTCTTCATCCCATACATCTTGTTCATGATTACATGCGGAGTCCCCTTATTTTTCCTTGAGACTGCCTTAGGACAATACACCAGCCAAGGTGGAATCACGTGCTGGAGAAGGATTTGCCCGCTTTTCCAAGGTGCATAAACTTTTGTAAACATTGAGGGTGCAAAGGGTGTGCATAACTACACTCAAATTTATCCTTGCCATCACTGAGGGACTCAGGATGTTTGTTGGGCAGAGGCGAAAATAGTAGAAAATAGTAGAGACGCTTATTTTTGGGGCACCAAAAACCAAGGGCACCAATGCACAAAAAGTCGGTGGCAGTGGCGCCTGCAGAAAATATTTTGTGGGGGGGCCAGATGGAGCCAGTGAAAATTTTGGGTTGGCCACGGAGGCACACTAAAAAAGCTACACAGCATAAGACAAAGACACTATAGTATGTAAATACTGTGCAGAAAGGATGATTAAACTGGCAGTGGTTCATGTTAGAAAATGACAAGCCCCCCTTCCCCGCGATTCTATGAACTAATACTAACTGTGGCTGCTCCCTACAACGGGCTGTCGCGGGGCAAATCTGTCCCTGAACCTGAAGTTGAATATTTTGAACTTGCGCGACACGCGAGTCGCTTCCTCGCGCGACAAGTCGCACCCACTTTGTAGCACTACAGGTCTGTCGCGGCCTCAAGTGAGTTGTCATGTGCCATTGACTTTGTATGTAATTTCGTTGCACCACAAATAAAAGTCGCTTTTGGTGTGCACACAGCTTCAGATGTGGTGCCGAATTCCCAGTGCGCTTGCAAAAGTGTCCTGCTGTGGCCTTTGTTCCGGCTTAAATGTAGCCTATAATAACCGATTTATGATGGGCTTGCTATCGGGCTTGTCCATTTGTGGGGGCCAGTTGGGGGGCCAAATATTTTCTCGTAGGGGCCGCGGCCCCCCCTGGCCACCCCTTGTGGGTGCCATTGGTCGGTGGGCACTTCACCACCTTTTGTCCAGTGGAAGGGTACCCTGGAGCCTAGAGTAGCCTTTCTCAAACTTTTTAGTTCTAGGGCCCAGTAATGTATGGTCCTCAACCTCTGGGGCCCGCTTATGTAATTATTGGTGGAAAGAATTGCTTTACAGTACTTTGCTCTGGTTGGTCATATCATCTTTCTTTCTTTTCAAAAAATCCTCTGATTTATCCTTAAGATGTGCATGCTTTGTCTCTGAATGTCTGCACATTTTCAGTTGTTTCATTGCTTCATTGCTGATAACCATTTGGCAGATCACACAGACAAGCTTTGGTGGGCAACTTTCATTGGATATGAAACCAAACTTAATGTATGCTGGGTCGTACTTGCGATTGAATGGACAATATTTTTTGCCTCAGGTTCTCTGTTCATTCACCGTTCTGTGCAGATGTGTTGAAATAAGCGTCCAAACGCTTTCGCTTAGAGCAGACCATAGCTAGCTTGTAGAGCTGGTTGAATTTTTTGCAGTATGAGCTTGTAATTTCTTAGCTAGAGTAATTCAGCGCCATTAAGAGAGCTGTTGATTGAGTCACAAAACTGTCACGACGACAGGATTTGTTTAGCATACTGCTGCAACTTACAAAGTCTTCTGGGTAATGCAGTATTTTGCACAGCTGAAAAGCAAGCCAGCTCAAACACAGACATTTCATTGAGTATATAGTCATTTTATTTGTTGTGGAGGTTGCTGTGGATCGTCAGGCATTGCTCTGCAGCCCGGTGCCGGTCCCCCGCCCATAGTTTGAGAAATACTGCCCTAGAGGGTGTCTAATTTGTGCTTTGTCTGTAATGACCAACAACATCATGTTTGTGTTCTGAACAGCTTTCTTTTTGCACATGTAATTTCCTTTCTTTCAGGCATGGGCTATGCCAGTCACCTAATCATTGCGTTCAGTGGCACTTCCTATATTGTTATACTGGCATGGGCGTTCTTTTACCTGTTCTCATCCTTCAGTTCGGATTTGCCCTGGGCCACGTGTGGACACTACTGGAACACAGGTAGGCTGTCAGGCAGCAGCTACAACAACAGCAGCAGTAAAATCCAAAGTGTTGCCAAAAAGCCAGAAAGATATTTACAGATAGTTTGCATGTTATTATTCTCTTATTAATGCAACAAGACTTGTTTTAAGTTCCACTTTTAGTTTGAATATGAGCTTTTCTATATTCCCAGTGTTTATTTTCTTATACTAGACACATGTTTGGACATCACCCACCCAAATCAGAGCCTCAGCATGACTTCCAGACTGAACTCCACTCTTCCTGTTGTGGAGTTCTGGCAGTAAGCATGTTGTTATCTCACACGCTATATTGACTGCTGTTTTCTCTTTTCATCCATTTTTCTTTTCTTATATCAACCCTCACTTTCACACCAGATCCTTCCTTCCTCCTCTCCACAGAAGACCACCTTTGTTTTTCTCACACCCACCATTGTCCTCTTTCTCTGTCCAGGCACCGGGTTTTAAAAATCTCTGGTGGTATTGAGGAGGTCGGCAGCCTGAGGTGGGAACTGGTCTTGTGTCTCATCCTGACTTGGGTCATCTGCTATTTTTGTGTCTGGAAAGGCATCAAGTCAACAGGAAAGGTATCTAGTTTCTGCTTGGGTGAGAGATGAGATGTCTGCTGAAGGAGGAATGGAGCACTATGTTAATTAAGACATAAGAAGGCCATGTTGCTTGCATCAGCTGACTGTCTTTCAGCTGTGTTTTCCATGCAGTAGCTGTTCTGTGGTACACTTATTTTTTTACAGTAGGCCCTATATGGTATCAACTACTACCTACAGAAGTTCAAGACAGCCGTTTGCCTATCATGCCATTGCTGTTTGATGAAGAGTTTCACATTGATGTTTAGATGCATTTAAAGGTATGTCTTAAATTTGCATTAAAGTCAGTTTTTAAGAGCTCCAAAGAGCAGAGTCTTTTCTGCTAAATCTGATTATAGAGCATAAATAGTTACGTACTTCACCGAGATAAGTTCCTCTTAAGGAATAGCTTAGTTTCCATAAATTCTAAAAGAATTCGCTAAAAGAATTCGCATAGCTTCAATACTTTGAGAGCAACTTCTTTCCGTGCACACACACAGGGTCATCTCCAAAACTGATTGATACACTTGAGTTTCAGACAATGTCATCAGATACTTCATGAGTATAGGTCCACTGAGTGAGAAAGATTTTGCAATTCATGTTTTGCTGTCAATCATATTCCAGTTTCACTCTGCAGTTTATATAGCAGTGGTGACTGAGTTCCTGCCAGAGGCTGTGGGATCAGACTTAATGTTTAGGTTGTAAGCCGGCCACTTAAGGCAGTAGCTGTCGATTGTGCTGATTCTGCAACTCCCAGCACTACAGGAACTGTCTGAGGAAGGATTTGCTGCTGTTGCTGCAATATCTGGCAGCTGTTATTTCTATATATTTATTCTCGTCTGAAGTTTAAGTATGTTTCTGTCACAGTCCAGGCTCATCTGCTGTTTTCTTCACAGCTGAATATTTAATATTCAGGTTGGGTTCACTTAAGTTACAGCAGAAGTTGTTGGCAGCAGTCACTGCTTTTTGTGCTTGAATATTAGGAAAAAAAGCCTTTAAGATACCAGTGATTAGCTGGCTCAGACTTGTTTTTATTAGAGTGTGCACATGTCTGTCCAAATCTTAGAACCTTGGTCAAAGACACTTTTGGATGAATGCCGCATTTGATTTGGCATAGTAACTGTTTTACTGCCAGTGGCTTGGAAGATTTTCTGATGTTGTTTAGTTACTTGGTGTGAATGCCGCAAGCCTTCACAACCAACTGTTCTTCAGCATTCTTTATTTTTCAACTTCTTCTTCTTCTTCTTCTTCTTCTTCTCATTATTATTCCGCCGCATTTTTTGACGCTTAGCTACTTCAACATACTTCAACGTATTGAAACCTATTTTCAGATAAGTTTTTCTTATGGTCAGACTATAGAGTTATTTTTTGTACCTTGACAGTTAAAACAACCAATGATCTACAGTCTTCATCAAAAGTGTCATGTGATGTTGATGTGACGTGTGCTGTCCGGTGATTTATGTGGATTTTTTCATCCCACCTGAGGTGGTGGGATGGAATCTGAAAATATCTTTCAAGGAGGCTAGATGAACCTTTTTGCACATATTGAAACTGTTGAAAATTCAAAATATTCAGAAAATTCAGGAGACTGGAGCCTCTTCCGAGATATTCCACGTTTTCCGACGAAAATTCCCAATTCAAAGTAAATGGGAAAAGGTTCAAAGTTTCGTAATTTTCAGAAGATTACTGCTCATTCATACTTTCAGCTAGAAACTTCATTCAAGCATCAAAATGTTCCAAAATTCCATTCACCTTTCAAATATCATTTAAAATATTCAAAATATTCAACTTTATTCAGACAGTCGTTAGAATGGATTCAAATGGGAAACTGTCTCAAACCCATTCAAATTCAAACTTTTCCCAATCATTCATACATTCACGTAGAAACACCATTCAAACATTAAAACGTTCACAAAGCTTAGGACTTTCAGGATCTGAGTCAACAGCGTTCTAACATTTATACTTTCCTCCCAATCAAAGTTTAAAATCTAGTCATTTCTAAGCATTTCTAAGCTTAATAGCTTCAGCCTATTCCGTTTCGATCTACCAAAATAACCAACAAATTGGTGTTATGTCTAATTGTATTATATTGTGCACATGATCGAAATAAACTAAACTAAACTAAACCAAACCCTCTTCAGATTTTATAATGGGTGTGTATTGCGGAATCCTCTGCAGGCTAGAGTGGGTGATGTCATCAGTAGAGTG
>JAQFJA010000006.1:18676179-18687094 GCA_029874485.1 Naso brachycentron
TATTTTAAACTTCCCAAAAAAATTAAAAAAAAAAAAAAAAAAAAAAAAAAAAAAGACAGTAAAATTGAAATTACTTTTGGATTAGAAAAAACAGCCACAATTACATGTGGAACTCATGAACACAGCCTGTTTATGTGCGAGCTGATCACTTAATGATTTAGCCATAAAACAAGAACACTGCCATGTGTTTTCTCAGAAGGTTCTTGTTTCTGACAATCACCCTTTCTTCCATGACACACCCCTTGTAACACAAGGTCCATATATGTGAAATTTGTACTGACCCATGCTTTACCTGCCCTTTTTGAAGAGCTCTGAACATGGATCTGATATTAATTGTGTTGTATTGATGAATCAAAAGCTCTGTCTGTGGTGCTGAAGTGGCAGACGGATCTGAAGTTACATTATCAGCCATTGGATTCTTTTTCTTACTGAAGGTCATCAGATGATATGTGTAAAACTTAAATCTGTAAAGACTTCAATTTGTTCCCATTGTGGTTATTAGCACAGCTCTCTGAGTCAGATGTTTGTAACTACTTACAACACTTCAGCCCTCTTCCCCTGGTTTAATATGTGATCATTCTTATGAAATCACTGTCATATTGACCAAAAAAAAAAAAAAAATCAAATTAACGGCAGGTCACTTTAGCATTTAGAGAATTCGCAGATAGTTCTGTCATAAGAGGTTTCATATACTAGAAGATGCGGATGATCTGTTTGACTCCATGGCTGGAAAATCTCTGAAAGGAAATGAAAATGGCTGTAATGTGATCCACTCCCTCTGGTTTACAAGCCTCTTTTTTTGAAATGTGAATGTTTTTGACTATTTTCAGAATGACTTACAGCTGTGCACATTCTTTCAATCAGTCCGCATTTCACCCTGAAAACTCACTTTTGGTCCTTTAAAAACCAAAAATACAATCACTAAGCTTCATCAAAGGCTGCAACATTTCTGGGAAAATGTTAGAAAAAGTCAATCCAGTTGAAAGTCTGCTTCATCATCCTGTGTGGTAAAGTGAGTAAGAAACAATTCAAAACTGTGAATGAAGACAGACAACATTTTAATAAAAGTTTACTGACTTGCTTGTTTTCCATCTTGTAGAAAGAGCACACAACATAACAACAGCACAATAACTTAAACAGTATATAAATAAACATGGACATCATTTGGAAGAAATGTTTTTCTCTGTCAGGTTTGGAGGAGAATGAAGAGCAGAGTGACAGGAGTTTAGTGTCAGTTTAATCACATAATGAAGCTGTTAGCAATGAAGATACAGTGAAGCCATTCTGTGCATGAAAGAGAAAAGTTGGTTTTAGTCTGATTCCCAAATAAATCTCCAACTAAAGCCAATAACAGTTTGTTATTGTTTCTGATAGCTGGCAGCCAAAAATTTATGAACATGTTTTCAATCAAACCAAAACCGTTGTTAAGCAAATTATGAAATAAATGATGTAGTGTAACAAAGGTAACAGTCAACTCCGGTGTAATTTGTTCTACCTGAATGTGGTGAAAAGTCTACAGCTGGGTCCACAAGTCCATTAATAAAAGCAGTTATTTTTCATTATTTATCAAAAATAAATGTTCTTAACTTGGTTGCTTGCTCCAGAAATATCTCAAATGGATAGAAATATGTTTTTCTATTAAAAAGCAACAACATGTAACTTTACTGCAAGAAAACTAAATGATGCAGGTTGATACATTGCACAAAAGAAGCAGTTTTAGTGAAACCGGGTCTTATTTTTTTGTAGAAAATGTCCTCTGGTTTTCCTTCTGATGTCCTACGACTGCTCTGTCTCAACTCTGTGATTCACGGAGGTTCCTGAAAGCAACACGTAGGCTGCCTGCAGACCGAAGCTGCAGCTGCAGCACCGGAAGTTGCTGGGTCAGCTCTGCTAAATAAAAGGCTGCAGAGAGACAGAGCAGTCGAAGGACATCAGAGGGAAAATGGAGGACATTTTCTCCAAAAAATAAGACCCGGTTTTACTACAATTGCTGTTTTTTGAAGCCTCGGGTCGCGGTCAAAGTTACATAGTGTTGCTTTAAGAAATGTGCTTATTAAACTGAAGAATAAATCTGAATAACTTGCTCTGAAACCTTTTGGTAAGGTTATATTTACACCCCTGTATCTGTTGGGGTTTTATAAAATTAAAATTATTCATTATTAATTAATTACAATTAATAAGGGCTTCTCTGTATCACCACTAATGCCAATGCTTTTACTTTGAAATAGGGAATTTTGTGAGTAGAAAAAAAACTTGATGAAGCGTTATGATTAAGTGAGGGGACAAACGGTTCCCCTTTAAGTTCTAGTTTTTGGCATCCGAGGAACAGATTAGGCAGAGGGCTTTAATTAGGAAGAGGTGTTGTGGAGATGAGTGACGGACAACCTAGTTTTCTATCTTGTGGTGAAAAAAGGAAAAAAAACTGTCCAGTGAGACTCCTCGGACCTTTGTCACAATTTCATTTTTAGACATTTCTTAATCATTTAGACAAGTTGAGGGACAGAACACTTACAGAAGTGTTGCAGAATGTGTCTGACAGCTGCATCATTGCAAGAAAAAAGGCACTACTGATGGTTTGTGTGGGTGTAGGAGTGTTTTTTGCATGTTCCATAAGTGTTGGTGTCAAACTTCAATCCACTTCTGTCAGGCCACAGGGTCTTCTGAACTCTTGACCTCGCTCGTGAATCCACTTGTTTGACACTGACAAGACACAAAAACATGTGAATGAGCCAAAAAATGCTTAACTAGTGAGGAAATGCCTGCGTTAGGGAATAAAAGACTAACCGCCCCTTTCACACACGAGTGAGACGCACGTGTATGAAAGTAAGTGTTTGAATTACTTCCACCTTCCTTCCTAACCTTCCTTTAACTTCACTTTCAATCATCTTACCTTTAATGTGTTTCTGTAGTTTTGTACATTTTAACTGTTAAAACTGTAATGTGTTCCTATTTTTATTGTGTAAAGCACTATGAATGGCATCAGTGTATGAATTGTGCTATACAAATAAACTGCCTTGCCTTCCAGCTCCCTTGTGCAGAATCTGTGTAACTCTCAATTAAGACCATGTGTGAAAGGAGCAGATCACTGTCCAAGAAGTGATATCAAATGAATGTGCCTGCTGATCTTCTAATGCTGCTGCTGGACACAGACTCAGAACACTGAAGCTTTCTTTATCCAAGGGGTTCTTGCGTGCACAAAGTGCAGCTGCTTCTTATTTTTTCCTGCTTGCATGTATCTTGCTTTGCACTCCTTCGTTGCTAACATAATTACATCATAATGTAGTATTTGTATCAGTGCACTACTATGTAACTATAACACATCAGTCGGTAGCCCCGAGGATATTCGTCAATATACAATCAACAATAAATGTCATCCCTCCTGCTGTTCTACTGATGTGCCCTCACTATGTCTGAGAACACGTCTGACATCGACAATTCTCTCTTGTGTGCTACATGTGTGAAAGAGCAGTGCCACACAAAGTCCCATCAGGAATCTGTGGACATTTGACAGAGTTCATGTGTGAAAACAGCTTGTCTCTTTATTGGCAAAAATGATAAAGTATTAATTAGAACAGAATGATCTGATATCCTCATGATATGTGAGCCTAAATCTGACTGGTTATACCCCATGTGCAGTTTTCAAGATCTGCTCATCTGTTATGGCCTTGTGGTTTTCAAAGAGATGATTTTGAGTGTAATCAGACACCGGTGAGATGAGACACTGCATTTTTCAAGAACAAGATAATTGCAAAGCTCTGATTTGCTTATTGGATGGCTGAAATGTACGATGCCAAACCAGTGTTGCACAGAGTAACACACAAACAATACTTAAAATATTTCACACTTTCTGATGTGCACATGTTAAAGTTTTGTCTATGACTTAACATTTCTTCATATGAAGCCAAACTGGTAAATATCACAATCTATGGCAGGGATTTAGAATAATTCAACATGATGTATGATGGCTTTCTACATCAATTACGAATTGATGGGAACTAATTCAATGATTTCTAGGAAAAAGTCAATAAAAGTTTGTTGTTTTTTTTTTAATGAGGATTTTATTTTACCTATAAAAGTTTTTATGATGAAATGGAAAACAGTCAAATACATGATTAAGGTGTTTTTTGGCCCTATGGCCCAGGCTTAAAATATTTTTTTTCTCTCCTTACCAAATGACACATTTTATTAGGCCAATATCAATTAAGGTGTAACACAACATCAACCAATGTTTCAATACTAAATTGTGATTAATATGAATTTTGACTCACCCCATTTACTTCCCACTAAGACCGGACAGGCTGCATGCCTGGTCCTATAGTCTCCTTCCCCACTCTTGAATAGATTGTACCAGAAAACTGCCGTCCCCTGTGAAGATGTAACATAAACATGAAATTTATTGTAACATCCAGTTTGGAAAAGAGAGAAAGAATGTGAAGAGCTATGTGCTGAAATAAAGTAAACCTGGCGTGGAAGTGGTTTCATGCTGAGTGGAGCTATTTCTGTAATATTTGGTCCACATGTTTCTCAAACAGCAAATTGTGCTGCTTAGAAACTACATCTTAGCTACATCAACAGAAACAAAAACAAAGGATAGCTTCAGAATTGAGCATGGAATCTGAAATTTGCAATAGAGCATTGCATAGATAAATTACATCGATCTTAAATGCCATTTATCTTTCATTAAGTGACTGTCTTGAAGAACTGTAATCACTGAGCCTGGTAGAACAAACAGTGCTTGTGCTAAAAACCAAATATAAAAAAGTCTTTTCTTTAGCATTAATGGAACTGAACTAATCACGGGAAGAAAAAGGGTTTTTTTGGTTTGTTTTTTCAATAAATTAAAAAAGGGTTGGATATAACAGTATGTACAGTTTGCTGGCAGTTAATCCAATGAAGGTGAAATGTGGAGTTCCAAAAGGGTTGGTATTGGGCCCTTAACTTTTCATCTTTTATAATATATTCTTGTGTTTGTGAAGTACCAAAAATAGTGCAGTTTGTTTAGTTTTAAGATGATACAAATTGTTTTATTCTGGAGAAAATTAAATACTTTATACTTTTCTGGATAACATTGAAAATAAAATGGTTTAACTTAAAATGTCCTTAGATCCAAATAAATTGCAGTTAAGGAACGAGGTTTGGTATTTGGAGATGGTAAAAAGGAGGTTGACTGCATACTGAAAGGGTATTCATAATTACAGACTGTACATCTCTGGCTACTTCAAAAAGCATTGACAATCATTGACAAAGCAAAGTGTTGGAATACAAGGTATTATAAATGTTGTGCAGCAAATCTTACTCACCTTATCATATTTAAATTATGGTATATAGATGTTGGGCAAGAGTAATGAAATTATTTAGTCCTACTCAAAACCTTATAAGTTACCTTAGAGTCAGTTTTTAGGATCTTAGGGAGTAAAACAGCAGATGTGCTTTCCATCTGTGTAAAGACTGAAACTGCGGAAATCTCTGGTGAATCATTTTGAATATTGTTCAACTATAATTAAATTTACAATATTGAATACAGATTAAATAGTAGTGGTGCACTGCCCATCTGGCACTGGGCTGTTAGACTGTTAAATAATGCGCTGTTTTTCTTTGTTTTTTTTTTTAATATATTGGTCCTCTGTGTCAGTTGAGATCATGAAGAGGAAAACCTTTAAAAAAAACAGGTGTAAATAATCATTGCATGAAAATAAATGTTGCATCAAAACTGCAAACATGAAAAAAGTCAGAAAACAAAAAGATTTTGCTTATCTGGTTGATTAAATCCGACCAAATCAACCTGTAATTCCAAAGGTAGAAATTTTTGATGTAAGCTCATAAAGATTAGAAACATTCTTCATAATGCATCAAGTTTGATTATCAAGTACTTGTAAAGGCCTAGACATACTCTCAGAGCTCATGTGTCCCCGCTTTGGTATGTGTGTAGTAAAAATTGACATCTGCCCACACAGACCCCTGCGCAGACGCAGCCCAAAATTTAACGGTGCTGACTTTCTGCATGAGAACATGCTGACTGCACATGCTCTAGTATATAATTGATTGCTCCACATTTCAGTCCAGTTGGTAAAACAGGAACATTGATTTTTTTAAGTCTTTTTTGTGAGTCTTTTCCTACAAAGATTTACTCAGTGTGACACCTGGCAGTCTTTTTTTTGACAATAATCCTTGTACTCTCAAAGCAACTCTTTCACACATGTGAAAAGAGCAATGTTTGACCTGACTTGTTTTAGTGTAGAAAACACTGATTCACATCATATGTAATATCAAAATCAAAGATTTCTAATTTTGTTCAACAATAAAAAATTTAAATCCTCCTGTCAAGCAGCTTTAGATTGTGCTCTCATTCATATCTGCAGTTACCTTTATATTTTATGTTGTCTCTGCCATACTGATACAGATTCAGTTGGAGCAACAACATTACTAGTGTGGCTAAAAAAAAGATATGAGAATAGAAGTGCAGCCACTAAATTTCTTTTGTTATCTTTTGTTTATCCTGCTGCAATCTGTGCACTACGTACAACGTATCGGCAGGCTGGCACAGACCTTTGTTTTTAGGATAAATAAGGCTGCATTCAAATGGCACAACAGGACAAGTCTGCAGCGCCCACGAATGCGCAATGCAGAAAGTATGGAATGGCCTTAAGACTTGAGGTAATACATAATGAGTTTTGACACATTAGTCATAAAACTCACATTTCTGATGACAAACTGATTCAAAAGTGCACACACTCGTCTTTTACCTTTCGAGGCCAAATTGCTGCTCCAAAGTCTGGGAAGACTGTTGCACCTCCTGCCTCGACATCACTCATCTGAGAAAAGAACAAACTTTATTTGTATTTTCCTGAATAATTCTTTCAGGTATTCAACACTCACCACAAAGGAGCCTTTAATATATGATAAAACAGAATTGTATTTATACTGTAGGAAAATGTTAGCTTTTCAAAGAAACATTTTAAATGTCCTCATGTCAACTTGTAACATACACTTTTATTTAACCTGAAACGGATGAAATAACAATAAAGATAATATCCATTTTAAGCATGTTTAAACTGTACATCGACAAAGACCACTGAGTACTGATTGAAGATCCAGTGTGTAGGATTTTGGAATATCTATTGGCAGAATATGTCAAAAACTTAATAAAATACCTAAAAGTATATTTTTTTTCTTAGCGTACAGGCCACTGAAAATAAGAAAAATGTTTTCAGAGGATTTGGAAGATTACAGTCCACAACCTCACCACTGTATGCCACTAAATCCTAAACATTGGACCTTTAAATGACACATAAAATGTGTAAAATTTTGTGATATCTTTTTTTTTTAAAAACAACCCCCACCCCATCCCCCCAAAAAGCAAGCTTGTTTTGAATTTTGAGTGCAATGTTTTAAAATATGCATTTAATTTCCCATTAAAGTTTATTTGATTCTGTCCAATCTAATCATCAATTTTATGTTGCTGATTCAGAGCGGTTACTATTACAATGTAAATTGATAATGTACTGAAGCACATGACTTAAGGGTAACAATAAACTTCAATCCATCAGAAAAACCTTTTAAGTACATTTCACAAATTCACATTTTATCTATTTATTTATTTTTTTTAAAGAGTTTCTTTTAATTTTGTGCAACCAGTGTTACCAAGGGGAAAATAAAGATGTGCACCGACATATGTGTGTTACTGGTGGAAAGCAACACTGTCCACAATATGTGCTGGAACTGATTGGCACAAAAACTTTATTATCAAACTTTTTTAAAATCCAAATGATGGGTAATAATTCCAGCAGCACTTTCAGGACATTACCTCTCATTCTAGGTTCTGAACCATAAGACTGGGTGCACGTACTTACGTAGTTCAAAAAAGTTGCCACACGATTTCCAGTGCCTAATCTTTTGAAAGCATCAGGCTCATCTTTCTATGAAGATAAAATTCAAAAGTGAAAATACATGATGTTGAGACTGCTCTTACACACAATTGTACTTACGTAGTTTAGGAAGGTAGCAAGTCTATTTCCATCGACCTTGAGGTTGTTGTCAAAAGGGCGCTGCAACAGATGTTTAAGACGTTTGACCCATTACTAAAAAGACTCACACGAGGAGACCGCCACTGAGGGCACGCACTAAATTTAAATCAAATAAAGTCCTCTCTGTTATCTGTAAGTCCAATCAAGGAATTACAACTAAATTTAATTTGTTGTCTGAAAAATTAAAGCTTTAAATTTGAAGCTTTGAAAGCCATAATTCATATTCAAATATAAAGATAATAAATGATTCAGCAGCAATTGTCAGACAGCTGCACATGCAGGCAGTGCACAGTGCATGCAGTTATGCAATAGGTCATAATAAGCTGACAGAAGGTTGCCACATATCACCCAAAGAGGAAAAATAAATCATAGCCAGTGCTGAAATTCCAAGACATTTATGATACTTGAGAAGAAATAGCGTGCAAGACTAGTGGTTCAAACAAAGTTTAGATGGCTATGATGAGTCTCTGTGTCTCAGCCACTGATTCAGGGTCAGGGTCTGTTTCCAGATGTACTGAAGCATGTCAAATCAGGTCACCTAAATTTTCTCCCCCTTAATTTTTTCTCTTTTTTCCACAAAGTAAACTCACCCGCGAGAAGTCATAATGTGGCTCATACTGTCCTCCAACTCCATAGTTTGCAACCTGGTCAGCAATTGACAGAGGTTGTTCACAACAATAAAAAAAGTTTAAAAATTAGTTCACAATCTTCAAGGCTTGGATATGTTCCATAAATCTAACCTGAATTTTTGAGTATTGATCAAATTTTTGATTAAAAAAAAAAGGAACTGCTATTAAATGTCCATGTAAGACATTACCTGTAGTAACTCTGCCGTGTCTACTGTAAGGCCTGTGATGTCTTCTATTCTTCGATTGACTCTGTCGATGATAGGATCTTCCTCCCCTTCAAGCCATGCGCTGAAAAAACACACAACCATGCATATGTTTGCATGAGCACACAGACACAAAAACACGTTAACACTAGATTTGTTGCTTCTTCACATTTTTTGATTTGACTTCCTGAAATTGTCACAAACAAAAATTGACAGAAGGTTACCAAAGGCACCTTTTTGTAAAACAAGTTACCTTTTTGACACTCTGTAGTTGGCTGTGGTCAGGACGCCAGTTTTGGGATCACGCACAGTCGCTCTGGCAAGCTTAAAAAACAAACAAAAACAGCACACAGATTCAAACAAAGTGTTTGTCATCAAAAACACTGTTAATTCATTGTCTCTATTTTTTTCAGGCATGGTGTATCTTGTTCTGTCATCATTTTTACGTATTATTGACGTTATATACAGAACATTTTTCTTATTCTATTAGTAGATTAAGTTTTCTCTGAGAGAACAGTCCATGAGAGAAGTGTAACAATACTGATCAATTTTATCAGTGCTGTAACGCTACTTTTGTGGCCTTGTGTTCAGTGAAGACTTATGTTTATAATAATGTTTTTTATTGCTTCTTGTCTCACCCTGGGTTTAGCCAGCTCCTTAATTTTCTTAATCTCCTCATCTGACAGCATGTCCAGGTAGCGCACAATGCGCGGGCTGTCCCACTCATCCTCCTCTTTCACAGGCTTCAGCAGGAGACGAGGGTTTCTGCTGCCATCCTGGTAGCGACAGAACAAGCGACTGCGCCTCGCTTCATTCTGATAAAATATACAGGAAATAAACAGAATAAACAGAAAATAATAAATCTTTTGCCTCATTTAATTCTTCACTTTAAACAAACCAGTACAAAAAGGAATAAAAAAAATTCATTCAAGTTCATCTGATGAAAAGTGCCTTGAGTTGAATAAAACAGGAATCTAATTTGTCTTAAGTGCCCCCTGCTGCTGAAATCGAATATCACAGGACGATGAGACATCTGTATCTTGCCACAAGAGAATCTGCACATTCATGCAGCATCCATGTAGGTTTGCATATACATGTAATTCTGCCTGCATGGATTGAAACATCCGGAAAGACAGAATAATTTACACTAAAATAATTTATTGGTCCTTTAGGGCAACCTCACCTCATTCCCAGACGAACTCCAACCAACTTAAAATAACTAGAATAAATGAGAAACACCTCTGTGGGTCTGCAGAGCTTTAATTAATAAGTCATGCACAAAGTGTATAAACGTGTTTAAAAGCTTTTTTTCCATGATTATTTGACTAACTTTAAACATTTCTAGGATGATTAAGGTATGTTTTGTGTTGGTAGCTATTGCAAGCTTTCTGTTTTATTTATTGTGGTCACTGCACTGCAGGTTATTGCACATTGCTCTGCGTGTATTAACACAACAATACAACAAAAGCTGCTGACCATGAGATGCATTGCTTGCAGTATAGCTCTGCTTTTAAATATGTGGTGTGCATATAAACTCAGTGGCCACTTTATTAGAGACACCTGTACAACTGCTTGTTCACGCAAATATCTAATCAGCCAATCACATGGCAGCAACTCAATGCATCTAGGCATGTGGACATGGTCAAGATGGCCTGCTGAAGTTCAAACCGAGCATCAGAATGGGGAAAAAAAGGTGATTTAAGTGACTTTGTATGTGGCATGGTTGTTAGTGCCAGTCGGGCTGGTCTGAGTATTTCAGAAACTGCTGATCTGCTGGGGTTTTCACACGCAACCATCTCTAGGGTTTACAGAGAATGGTCCGAAAAAGAGAAAATATCCAGTGAGCTGCAGTTCTCTGGGCGAAAATGCCTTGTCAATGCCAGAGGAGAATGGCCAGGCTGGTTCGAGATGACAGAAAGGCAACAGTAACTCAAATAACCACTCATTACAACCAAGGTATGTAGAAGACCATCTCTGAACGCACAACACGTCGAACATGGAAGTAGATGGGCTACAGCGGCAGAAAAACACACCGGGTGCCACTCCTGTCAGCTAAGAA